>JAFBJS010009565.1:245927-264710 GCA_016785265.1 Paraplagusia blochii | reverse complement strand
CGAAGTGGGGAGAATTTTTTTTTTTTCTTGTTTTTTTTTTTTTCTTTTTTTTGTCATTTTGGTCCATGGTCATTTTTAAAAAACACGTTCTGTAAAAATATATCCACTTTACAGGTGCTATTATTAAAGGGAAACATACTCTACATAAATGCAAAGAAATTAAAAATACATAAAACATGATTTACTATATTTTAATATATAGTTGTCACGGATTGTTGTGTTTACCCCCACGTTCAACAGTATCATCAATTTGAGCCAGAAGCAACTTCACTGGTATAAAAAAAGGAAGATTACGCCCCCACCTGGGAACCCAAATAGCTACACCCGCAGAAGTATATCTGTTGTTAAATAAAATGTAATAATTTTTTGTAATTTTGTGAATTTACGCTATTAGGCTAGTATTCGCACTGTTTTCAAATTTAATAAAAAAAAAGCTATAGACTGAAGAAAAAAATAGGCTTGAAATGATATATTGACTTCGATTTGAACATCAAATTTGAAGTTACTCCTTCTGATTATATCACAATGAACGAATATGACATGTCGAATGTGCTCTTATTCTGTGCTAGGCATTAATTGTAACTATATGTGGAGCTGCTTTTGGGGTTTTGGGAACTGGAAACGGAAAAAGAAAAGACAAAAAGTACAATAGGTCCCCCGTGTGGCAGGAAAAAGAACTGTAGCTTATGCTAACGTGAGAAATTTAAAGCGGTCATGATTTTAGCTTCCACAGTTGTGACTTTACACGTTGTGCCTTTATCTATTTTAATTCGAAAAAATGTTTTCCTTCAAAAAAGACGGATTTCTTTCAACTCTGTTTCAATCGCAGTAAGGTAGATTGCATGAAAACGTGCAAGATATTATCATTTTAAAAAGTACTATTATTATTATAGTCATCACAGTATTTGAGGGATTATACTTCATTGATACAGGAACAACAGATAAAAGTTTCCATTTGCTTTACCTTACCGAGTAATAGAAGCTATGACAGTTTTAGTTGCCTTATGTTGATAGTTACACCAACAAACATTATCATTACCCTTTATTACAGTAGTTGTCAATGAGTACTTTAGTGTCGAGGGTGTCAACATTACAACAACACATTGAAACGCGTATAAAGACAATTTTAACTACACCAAACCCAGAATAAAAGCATGTTAAACACCTGAATGCCTCCGTCCACGTTTCCACGTCAAGAGGTCAATGACGCGAAACTTAGACGTCACGTGATCTTTTCCACCTTTTATGCCCTCGCCATCTTTTGGTACCTCTTTCGCCCTCTAGTGGTCTATTAGTACCTTAGTTTTGTGATTTACTTCCTCACAATTCCTGAGAGTGCTGGAATCCACGTCATGACATATTTTTCCACCAAGTGAATAAAATGAAGTATAAAAGCTCCGTGAATGCTCATCAAATCTAGAACCAAACTATTCATCGGTCTCCACAGGAGTTGATTGGGACTTGATTGAACACGGCCCAGACACTACAGTACTAAGAACAGCACATTCTTTCCATTTGTTAAACTTTCTTTATATAAAAAAGTTAAAAACATCGTGCTCATTTTTCATTGTTATCAATTTGATAACAATTAAACAAAGGATTGATTGAGGCCCTATCTCTGCCCAACGAAACACGAGGATTCTCCAGCATGACTTTATCTGCTGCAGCAGGTGTGGAGATGCTTCACTGCTGATATCCACTGCAGTCTCATGCTATAGCAGGAGTTCAAAAGAATTACCTGAATACCAGGAGTGTACACCTGCCTGAGTCCCCCCCTCCCTCACTGTGTCTCACCGTGTTAGCTTCTCACTATCACATATCACCCAACACAAGCACGCAAATATGACATTTTTCAGCTGCAGTAAATAGTAAACAGTACATACAGCATTAGCATAACAATAACATGTAAATACAATGTAGCTACATGTAGTAAAACATAAAAAAATATTAATGAAGGTCTGTTGTAGCAGGACAGAGTAAATGTGTGTGAATAACAGGGAGAACAGTGGAATGGTGAGGTTACAAGGAGCAGAAGTGGTGAAGGTGGAGAAGTTTAGATACTGTTCAGAGCAGTGGAGACTGTGGAAGAGAGGAGAAGAAGTGGAACCTTCTTCAAAAAGCACAGGATTCGTACCATTTGGACCCTTTTTAGAATAGTTTTTGTTTTTTAGAACACACCCCGCGGGCACCTTAGGTAGACCACATGGTCTATCAGGTTAGCGACTCTTGGATTAGTTACACTAGCAATAGGCATAAAACAGGGGGCACAGCTGGAAGTGGCAGAGCTGAAGATGCTGAGGATCTCTTTAGGAGAGACAAAGATGGACTGGATTAGGAATGCGGTCATTAAAAAGGAAGGAAAGCAAACTCCTTGTCCTTGTGATTCACACCACTGGACACAACAAAATGTGACCTCTGCATTTAACCCATCACCACAGTGACCAGAGGGCAGCTTTGACCACCTGGAGTGCAGTAGAGGAGGATGGTGCCTTGCTCAGAACCCCTCAGTGGTAACCTGGCCGCTGGTGGATTCGAACCTGGAACCCTCCACTGTTTACCACTGGACCAACACTGTCCCATTAGATGGAAACAGTCAGGGAGGGTAGGAGAGAAAGCGAGAAAAGCCAGATTAAGATGGTTTGGACATGTCCAGAGGAGAGACAGTGGATACATTGGTAGAAGAATGTTCCTAGAGATGGAGCTACCAGGTAGGAGACAAATAGGAGGTTGATGGATGCAGTGAGGGAGGACATGGAGGTAGTTGGAGTCAGAAGGAAATGTTGCTTCGATTTGGCCACTAAACCACTAAATTAGGGACAAGCTGAAAGGAAGACAATATCTGTAAGAACACTACTAGAATTTGACACTAGAGGGCAGTATCAGTTTACTTGTTAACACTTGCAGAGAACACGATCAATGTATTATGTAATGAACATAAACCAGAAGACAACAACATTAATAACATAATTTGACATACCAACACAGTGCTTATTCCCTAGTCTCATGTCCTTGTGTTGTCAAAGGGACATAACAGTGTATTGTGATGCCTGGATCTCCCTCTGCCCCCATTGCCTTCAAAGCATTTCCTCTGTGGTGACATCAGTTGGGTTGCTGTTGCAAAAAAAAAAAAGTGTCCACACTTTGGCAATCAGGTGTGTCCTTTGTCCTTGATTTAGCAGCATCCATCAATGTCATCTTCTCAAAAACAACTTTTACCCACCACTTTAAGGGGCGAAATCCAAATAGTTGTCTCTCTGGGTTTGCGTGGCTACTTCTTTGTGTTCAGGATTTATCAGGAGATTTTCCATCCTCCCACCTATTTTCCGTCCACTTAAAGATGATAAAAAAAAAGTCCAATGTTGATAACAAAACAAAAGCTCAGAGGCAGGAATCCCTTTTACTCCATCCTCGACCAGCTGCAGTGGAAAGAGTGTTTGTACCCTCTCAGGTAGATAGAGGAACAATAGATGATGCTGTGTACAAACACGATGCGTGAGATGGCGGTCTGCAGTAAGCTTGTTGTGGGAATCTGTGTGTATGTGTCAGGAGAGTGATTCTGTTGTGGGGTTTGTGATGGAAAAAAAAACAAGTAGGCATTATGGGCTTAGGACTTCAAAGAAGGGAAATCAGATATCACACATAAGTCACTCTGATGCTTAAAAAATGCAGGATTCCTAGGCTGGGTGTTGTTGTCTTGTCTTTCCGGAGGTTTTGTGTCTTTTTGCAGTCCTGTTGCATGTCTGGGGATTCCCATGCAGGTTCCCTGATTGAAAATCCCTTTCCCAGATATTCTGTCATCAACAAAGTTACAGATCTTTGGAGATCAAAGTGGCCCCATGTGGCTGACAGGAGAGCCTCAGCTTCTCCTGCCACCTTTGACCACTGCTGTCTTGGCTCAACTATTACACTTTTATTACAGGAATGAATCAAAAAAATGACTTTTCATGTTTCCTTCCAGCCAACTTCCATATGTCATCCACGCTTGAGAGCTATCAAGGGACAGAATGGAACTAGATTCTGTTATTTCACCGCGATAAATCTGTTTCGGTTTTTATTTGCAGATTTTACAGTGATATATTATTTAAAGAAATGTTGTTATGAAAAGTTAGACTTATTCTAAATGTCCCCAGAGATATTAAATAAAAAAAAACTTCATCTATATTTCAGTCATCGCTCTTGCGAGATATTCCACTTGGCTGTTTTACAAGTTTCTGCTCCTGAATCCTAGAACAGAAATCCAAAGAGCAACCTTAAATATCATCACAACTTCACAAAAAGCCATAGTCAAAGTGGCGAACAATTATGTAAAAGTTATAAGCAAAAATGCTAAAATAGTGAAAACAGGGGCATTGCGATGGAAAAGCCAGAAGAATTAACAAAATACAAACCAATTTATAATTTGGGCTGGGCCGGAATGTAAAGCCAAATGGGCCGTATGTGGACCCTGGGCCTTAGTTTGCCCATGACTGTATTAGAGTTTTACGAAGTTAAACTAGATACGTTTAACCTCATATCAGGGAGTGCCTTCAACCCTTCCATAGTGCAGACAGACCCTTCAGAATCCACCATGATATTTTCCCATTCATTCTCAGTGGAGCATTTCAAAGACTTATCTCCTGATGAAATCCAAGATTAGAGACGTGCATACTGTGGGTTCATCTTTGATTGAGAGTTTTTCATGCCAGAAAATGTTGAATGAACAGCTTAACATTGGGGGAAGTCTCTTTGAGGTGACTTTAATGCAGCGACACACATTAAACCAACCATGAAAGTGCAAAATCAAGATCATGTCGGTATCATTTTGGTGTCTTTAGTTGAGTCTTTGTAATGAAAGATTTGTTATAGGTGTGGCCTAGTGCCTAAGGGAGTGGACTTGGGTCCACAAGGTTTCAGGTTCTAATCCACCAGCTGCCAGGTTGCCACTGAGGAGCTCTGATCATAGCACCTTCCTGGCCTACATAACATCCAGTGGACTCAAGGAAGGCTGACAAGATGGAGCAGTGTGATGTGGGTGGTAGACTGCTGCCCCTGACACCCAGTAATAGAAAATAAAGCAAGAAAATAAAGCAAGAAAACAACACAAATCCCATAAACATGGAAAAAAAATCTAGACCCCTTAACATAAATCACAAACTGTCAAAAACAAGATATATAAACGTAAAAAAGAAAGTAAAGTACCATCCCACAGGAAGGCTCAATGAACATGAATGAAGTCATTAGCTGTAAAGCTGACCAGAACCATTGAAACCTATCTGAGCCTTGGAGTGAGTAGAAACCAGCTGTAGCCAAATTAGCAGAACCCAACTTGTTTTTCTTCAACAGCTGTTTGGAAAGTGCAAGTTCACCAGAGACAGTAAAAAGGTCAAAGCAATAAATGGTGAAATAACAGGGATAGCAGCCACACGCTCTGCAAAATATTAAGAACATGTATAGTTGTATTTGTTATATGTCAATATACACAAATATTTTTATTTCCCGATCGATTTGGTTTTTTTTTACACACAATTTATGACTATATAAAAACAAAGGTAGACAACCAGTATATTATCATAGAATGTATCATTATCATGATGAGAATACATGCAGGCAACCAAAACGCCCAGAAAATTTTGGGTTGTTAGAGATGTCTGATTGCTGAACTGATGAATGGCCCGATATTGCATATTATGTGTGGAGCCAGAATAGTCTTAAAAAGAACACACGCGTAAGCACAGAACGTATTCTGCAAACGCATTCTGAGAAGAACACACAAACAACGCTTCACACGTCAAAATATGTTGTCATACACGCACGCATGCTTTTAATTTGTGAAACTATGTGCACGCAAATTTGTATTTTTGAGACTTGTCGCGAGTGAATTTGGCTACGTCAGTCTGTCACCGGCCAATCACACGGCAGTGTCCCCACAAGGGTCCGTGTGTGATGTCACTAAACTGCGCCCAAGAACCAAGTTCACGTACTACTTCTGATTGGCTGGTGACGGACTGACGGACTGACGTAGCAAAATTACGCTCGCGAATCTGGTCCACGTAAGACGATTTGCATCTGTATGTTAAATGGAAAGACACTAGATGGCAGCATTGCAGTCCATCTGATCAATTCCATACGCACGCAGTGGCTCATACGGATAAATAAATAAATATAACCAGGCCTACATCAGTATTGGTTGATATCGTAATAAGAAATTAAATGTTTGTACAAAATCAAAATGCTGGATTTTGACAAAATGGGACATCCCTAGTTATTGGTAAAGACCAGGCATGAGCAAACTAAGGGGGCTTAGTTGGCCCAATGGGGGCTAGATGTGGCCCAATGAGCTTTTTAATGCGGCCCACCAACATTTTCCAAAATGAATTAATCATTCATATTATCATTATACTTCCTCCTTTTCTACCTGAAATGCCTGCGTTTTCCCCAGTAGAAGTCATCAAAAAGGCATGACCAATTGTGTCCCTCGAGCCAAAAAGTTTGCCCACATCTAGTATAGACTGAAAAAGGTAGATTAAGGTTTAAGGATCCAATTATATATTTACACGCTAATTAACAAGGGGAATTTTCAGGGTTTTTCCAAGGATTTGGAACCAAACTGTTTTCCAGGCACATGATTGCCTGTCCCCAATGGTTGGTGTGATCAGCCATAGCCTGACTGTCATCTTGTTCTCCGTGCCCAGAAACCAACTCCTCAGACGCTGGGTTCATTTGTCCCCAGAGGGCAGCACCTCTGCGGATAAGTGGAACCTTTATGCCGTCCACTCGCAAAATTATCTCCTCATCAAATTTTGTTTGAGTTGAACCGATTCTTGTTTATTTAGCAGCGGAGGGAGACTGGCTTCCATTCTGTACTCCTGCACATCATAAAGACATCAGTCTAAATTATCTGATTTAGCTCTGCCTGACCTATTAATGCAGGGAACTGCTTTCAGCCAAGTTCCAGTTCATAGCTCATACCTCTTGTATGACAAGCTGGGGGAGCTGTTTGGAAAAGTCCTCTCCCCCGTGTTACCTCGGGGGACCGTCAACGGCCACACTGTATCATGCACAATTGCTGCGAAGGCTGTGTTCATTTAATATTTAGACATATATTTTATATGTTTACACCTGCTTCACCCGCGAGTATTTTATAGCTGCTTTAGACGACTTATGTATGTGTACAGGCTAAGTGTCTGTTTGGGCTTCAGATGGAGAAAAAAACAAAATGAGACTGAAAGACATCATTTATCTGGGGACGGCTACATTTCAGGCCTGGATGTAAAAGTGTCAAAGTCCATACAAAGGAGACTTATCATGGTGAGTCTCAAATGGCCTGTATCTTTTCATAGGCAGGGAGACAGACGTCTGAGCTGTGCAAAACTTGGACATCGTACTTAACCGAGCCTGTCTGCACGGCCCTGGAGACCCATGCTTCTTTGCAGCCTCTGCTAAGTATAGGGAATAAATTGGATTCCACATTTGCTACTAAAAAGAACACTGCGAAGCCAGTGCAAATCAGAGTCAAAGCCTGGATACACAATATCACACCATATGTTTCTAGCGGTCTTCTACAGCTAGCTGTCTTCAGTCTTCAGCCATAACAGCAGAGTGGACATGACAGTTAATAGTTTTCTTTCTCTTTAATATTTATTATCACAGGTCTGAGTGTTGAGTAACTCTCCGAAACATGTTCTGCAGAGCAGGACACACTGGAGGAAGCTGGGATTTCTTCCTCCGGTGAAAGATGTTCATTGTGCAGCAGAGGCTGAGTCAGCAAATCCTGGGATTACAAAACTGTGGTTCATCCGTGCTGCTCTAAAAGATGTTTTGTGAAATTGTGCATAAAGCAGTACAGTTACGGAGGCAGGCATACTTGTGATTTTTGGTGTCGGGTTAGTGTTACTTGGCTCACACGGATACGTCTCCACGGCTGCCGGTTTTATTGTCAGAGTGGTAGTTACACATGTCCAGTATATCTCAAAGTGTAAACTTCTATCACTATTTATACACCATCTGACTTTCATTTAAAGATTACAACTGCAGTCAGAAAAGTCAAAATTTTAATCCTGCCTGAGATGAGGGGCAGGAGGACATGAGGACCGAGCTCAATAAACTGCAGCATTGAACATGTTACGATAATTACCTGGGCATGTAGTACTTACTGTGACCATTTGGTGGTGTTTTAACAGAAAAAGATGAAACACGTGGGTGCTGTGCAAACAATATGTAGATTTCCTTTGCAGAAAACTGATTGGTCCACATTGATTTCACCACACAAGAGGAGCAACATCTTGTGTGAAGGAGCTATTAATGCACAGGAGCCAAACTCAGGCCCGCGGCCCCAAATATTGGGAGTATCAATATTCGCAGTATCATATCTATCATTTTAAATATGTACAGTGGTTGGGTAGCCAGCATTTAGATGCTATTTACTGGCATAATTTGTGTATACTCTATGTTAGAGCACACACATTTTCTTTTTATTTGTTGTTGGCCTATGAAAAAAGGTGTTTCTCATCAAATTTCTCTTTTAATTATTACACTTCTGTTGTTCCACATTCAATGTTCACACAAGAAGTAGTTTGAGACCACTAAGGAGAAGGGAAAACTTATTTTCTGTGAATATTTCAACAGAAATGACATTTGGCCAGCATCGAAGACCAAGTTTTCAATTTTGGCCCTTGAATGTGAATTTGAGTGTATAGTAAAACAATTGTAAAAATCTAATCTCTACCAGATTGTGGCAGTTGGTGGCCTAATGGTTAAGGAAATGGTCTTGGGTCTACAAGATTTCGAATCCCGTTAACGCCAAGTTACCGCAAAGGTGACCAGAGCATGGTATCAGCCCCCCACACTGCTCTAGCTGCCCCTTGCTCACTGTTGTGATGGGTTAAATGCAGAGGCATAATTTCTTGGTTGCAAAAACTTGGGATGAGCAACGACATCCTCCTTAATGTGGGAAGGATGACTGAACCCGCTTCTTGCAAGTGTTGCAGAGTAGGTTATATAAAGAATACTTTCAGATAAACTATCAGACACCCAAGAATAAAAACCCTTTTTCCATCCAAGAGAGTCAGTAATTGCAACAAAACTGTATGTTTTATATACGGACACACATGGCTTTAATTCCATGTGTGTTTTCTTACCCGTGTGTGTCTGACACTAACATACATATGCTTCAAATGTCAGGAATTGTACTGAACCCTTTAAATGTGCAAATGTGCAAGGCTGAGAATTTACAACAAAGACTCCCTTATTCACCCTTTCCTACGCACAAACGGATGCACACACACTGTAGAAAGGAAGTCTATTGTGCAACCCAGCATCGGCGAAGGGGGAAGCCTCGCTGTCTTAGGAAAACTACAGTACAATGTCGGTGGTTGTATCCTTTGTCCTGTCTGCGCTGTTTATGTATGTTTATCAAGATGACGGCAGAGACATGAAAGCTGAGTTTGACTGCAGCAACTAAATCTCCTGTCCTTCCTCGGAGGGAGCTGTTTAGAAGGAGCAAGTTTCTTCTTGCACGCAGGAACACCGGTAGACGTGGCTTCAGACATCCACTGAGGTATCGCAATGCATTTTCAATAATAAAAAAAAAAACTTAGAAGAACCAAACCTTGTCTTGTCTAAACTTCCCTCATGTAGGATCAGCATCTGATTCTGGCATCAAATCATCACAAGATGAGTAAGTGCTGAAATATTTAGCTCTGAGGTTTTCAGTTGTTGAGGATTCAACCACAGGCTACGAACAGCAGCTCAGCAATGCTGCAAACTCTGCCTGTGAACAGGTGTGCAAATTTAAAAGGGCCTCTTTATTTGAAGAATCACCTGAAGTCTCTCCACCTGTGTGTCAGTGCTGCCAATGCCCTGGAGGAGCCATTACAATCTGTCTTTCCCCACAGAACAGTTATTTATCAAACAAGATAAAACACACAAACGTCTCACTCATTGTTCCCCAAAGACTGGGTTGCGACAACGGATGTCTGATAATAAACGCCTCGATATGAACAAAATATTAATATTAGAATGAATCTGTATCGGTTTTTGAACAGATATTGAAAATTCAATGCTGCAAAGCTCAGGTCTTGGCAAATATGCTGGACTTCCTCATGGGTTTCATGCCACTTTTACTGGCGTGTAATAATCAACACGCACCTGAAGGCAAAATAATCTATGTGGTCTGGGTTTTTTTGTGTCTAACAAAACTGGAATTCATAATGACAGCAAGAATCTTGTCCTTGTCCAAGGTGGGGGCAAGAAGTGACGTAAAGCAAAACAACTAGAAATGGACTCACGGCAAAAGGTCCATTCTCATAAGTCAAAGTAAAATATGATAAAGAACAAAACAAACATTTTGAACTTTAAAGAGGACTGTTTACTCTTTTCCATTGAAGCTGATTCTATCTCTGTGTCTTTTTATTTGTATATTGTTGTGAGGGCTGAAAGAGGCCAGTTTATGAGGTTAATGATTATTTTTGGCAAGCTATTCTGTCCAACACTAGACATTATCTGTTTACTTTAAATGCTGCACAAAGACGCATAGAGCAGACAAAATGTTAAAAATAAATATGGCTCTTTTCTATACTCAAGTTTAAGTAGCATTTTTATTTGTAAACAGACTGTTATTAATAGAATGCCACCAGCATATATTGGTATTGGACAAGTATTTGGACAATATTGGTAATATCGATCCTAGGTGTGACCCTTAGTTTGGATGCAAGAGATTTTTTTAGTGTATCTCATCATGTTTCTTGATAAGATACACTAAAAAATTCTCTCTTTTCTTTGATAGAAGAGAGTCAGCTAAGGTGATGGGAAATGTTTACAGGTCGGTTGTGAGACCAGCCATGATGGATGGATTAGAGACACTAGGAATCAGTAGAAGACAGGAGACAGAGCTGTAGGTGGAGGAGTTAAAGATGCTGAGATTCTCTTTAGGAGAAACAAGGATGGACAGGATTAGAAATAAAGTCATTAGAGGGACAACACAGACAGGAAGGAAAAGCTAGAGAATGACAGATTAGGATGGTTTTGGACATGTTCAGAGGAGGGACAGTGGATACATTGGTAGTCCTCATTAATTATCAATAACAAACAATGATTTGGGTCGCAATGATTTGAGACCCATGAAATATAGGTCCCCAGAAAAAAGTCTGACCTAGGTCTGTTTTCAAGACCCAAAATTCACTGCTGAACGTTGTTGACAACTGTCCACCCTAAGCCTCATCCATCAGTCGCCTCTACAAGGTTTTATCTGAGGAGAGCCATACTCTGGTGGTCTTGTGACCCCCACACAGGCAGAGTCCAAATGTAAGAAGTTTGACAAACTCAGCTCAATCATGGTAACACCTCAGAGCAGAACAAGGGAAAAGATCAAATCTAAAAATCCAACGCTGACCTCTCAACACTTGCTCTTGAACCCTTCACCCCCCCCCCCAATCTGGTGTGGTAATCCTCTTGGAGCCCGGCTCATGCGGTCGGAGGGAGTTGGAGTGGAGGTGGATGAAGCTCCCAGCACCAACACGGCTGGGTCTGTAGAACCCACCATGAACAGGGGTTAGAACTCTCACAGATTTAACAAAAAAGGGAAGCTCTCTTCTCCTTCCTCATGGCCACCATGTGATCATCCTCTCCGAAACCGCACACCACGGTGAGCGCTACGTTGGCCAACGATCCGATGGCCACGAGGGCCATACGTGAGTGTGTTTCATTAGACCCAGGACCACACAAGAATGTTGTTGGCTATTCCCATAAACAATGGGGAATAAAAAGCTACATTTATCAAAAACAGCAGATTAAAGTTTGACTTTTTACAAACAAAGGCTTGGGGCCACTTCCCCTGAGCTGAAAAATGCACCTTTTGTTTGGAGGTGTTTCCTCATAACCTCAGCAACTTGCATGTGAACAATGTAATGAACACCCGTGAAACACAGGGTCACTCTGGAGTGGGTTCTTTCCCAAGACTCTCATTTAATTGTATTTTCCCCGACACAGGCCAACGTACAAATATCAAATCAACAAGATCTTCTGTCATTCAAGGTATAATTTATCTGGCAAACGTGTTTGTGACAATAAGAAAAACAATTGCCATGAATCTCTCCCTGAGGACAGGACAATTACCCTCTCCTCCTATCAGGGCGGGAGTTAGGATTAGAGTGTTTGGAGCAAGATAATTTGCAGCAAATGTTTTCGAATTCCTCAACTTCACTCCTTGTGTATCTGAAAAATGAGAACTTTAAAATACTGGCAGGCAGCTACGAGACCTGTTTCGTATTGAGCCATGTCTCCTTTGACCAGTGCACAACACCTTATATAGAAGGAGGGTTAGGGTTCAAACTGTGAAGCACACCAAGCCATTAATAAAACGTCAGTGAGCGGTTCGTGGAGGCTGTGGGAAAGTTTTGCCTTTGAATGGCTTTAAATCCCCTTTCTCTGTTCGTCCTCTCATCTGACAATCCGACGTTTGGACTCGCACCGTGTTTATGGAAGTCGGAGAAGAAATCGAGGCTTTACCTGAGTGATAGGAAGACGAGAGAGATGCCGGGATGTGAGGAGCAGAGATGGTAAAAGGTCTCTGCTGAGTTTATTGCTCATATATTTCTTGGAGCAGGGATTACAAAGCACTTATAGTAATCCTGCCAGCATCACAAATCAGATTAGATACTTCAAAACTGCCCAGCCAGTGAAGTTCTCAAATCTGAAACCCAGTCCTAAATTATTTCAATATTATGTTTTGATGGTGACCGTATTTTGAAAATACGATTCATAACATAGGTGTGTTTCAGGACAGGATTGAGTTCTGCATTTCTCAGCAGGTTCTGCCAAGACCCGGAATGTCTGATGCTGGAAGGTGAAGGGTTTTTTTTTTTCAAGCGAAATTAAAAGAAACAACAAATACATCACTGGCATTTTCTTGAAGTGAAAAAGCTGTGAACTACATAGGAATGGCACTGGCCAAAGTCTAATAATATAGCCCTTCTCTCCGAGGCCAAGTCTGACGCAGGCGTCCATCATGCTACACGCCGGGACAGAGTAGGTCTGTATAGCGAGCCAACCACAGAAACCCTGTCACCTCTCTGCTCTGTGCTGAAACCCTGTGTACTGTCACTAGCAGAAACCCGTCGACCAGCCACCATGTTGATTCTGTTAATTGGTGAAGCATCACCTGCATTTTGTTTCACAAAACAAGATGTGTCGAAAGTGAATAATGCTCTGTTTACATAAAACACAGTCTTGAACTGTTTTTTGTATTTGTATTGAAGAGCGATATGCATATTATATTAAATCATGTTTGATAGTGCTAGTATCACACAACAGAGGGCGCTCTAGGCAAAGCTTGACTGTAGTTTTCTTGCTTGGTTTGCAACGCTGCAGTCCAGAGAAAAAACAGATTTTATTGAATAAACGTTTACATTTTTTTGTGATAGAAGAGAGTCAGCTAAGGTGAAGGGAAAGGTTTATAGGACACATGTGAGACCAGCCATGATGGATGGATTAGAGACACTAGGAATAGGAAGAAGACAGGAGACAGACCTGGAGTTGAAGGAGTTAAAGACGCTGAGGTCCTCTTTAGGAGAGACAAGGATGGACAGGATCAGGAATGAGGTGATTAGAGGGACAACACAGACAGGAAGGTTTGGAGAAAAAGCTAGAGAAGACAGAATGACATTGGTAGAAGAATGATCCTAGAGATGGAGCTACCAGGTAGGAGACCAAGAGGAGATTGATGGAAGCAGTGAGGGAGGACATGGAGGTAGTTGGAGTCAGAGTACAAGATACAGAGGACAGGGGGAGATGGAAGTTGTTGATTCACTGTGGCAACTCAACCAAAAAAAAAAAAAAAAAAAAGACCCATTTTGTCATGTATTTATTTCGACCTAAATTGACAAGTGTTATTGAGTTAACCAGGAGCTCTCAAAGCTGACCTAGATTTAAGCCCTTGGACAATTTTAGGAAGAAAACCTGTCACTTGGTGCCAAATAAATGCTCCAGAAGTGTTTAGAACTAAAAAAAAAACCTTAAAAAGGGTCAAGCCAAAAGGAGAAAAAGAAATTAAAGCATGAATACATAAAAAAGTAAATATATATATACAAATTACACAGATATTGCCAATAATACATGTTACTGTACACTAATGTCAGCCGGAATTAATTTGAGAAACAACACGTTATCTTTGTTTTATACCTATCTTGCAAATATATAACAAAAACCCATGACTATTGTTATATGGACCCTCGGCATGTTTGTAAATACGGTAATGATGATGAAACTCTCTGTTAAAACTGTAGTAGTGAGATGTACTCGTGAGTATGTGCTCATTTCGCTGAAACTACATTAGCTGTTCTTTCCTTGTTTTCCATTTATATTCGGCTGGGCATGAAGTAAACTCTCGGGGCTTATTGCACCACAAAAACTAAACATCTCTGAAAGGAAAATTTTAGAAATCAATATTTTAATTTGCCTCACGAAACCCAGTTGAAATCCAACATCTATGGGCTCGACATGAGGCTATTTGAGCTGCACGGGCAGAGAAGAAGCCATTGGCTGGAACTTTGAGTCTTTTTTCAAAATTACCAAATACATACTGGCATACACAGTGATGGCAGTAAGGCCTCAATACACAATGCCTATGCCCTCAATACACAATGCCTATTACTGAGCCATGTTTGTATCTATTTCCCAAACCATAAAGAGCTTTGAAAACCTAAAATTTGATCCTAAAGTAAGAGCCTTATGTGTGGATTATTCATTGACCTCGAACAGGGTTATAAAATAAATTGGTCAAAATGTTTATATATACAACTTTGGACAACTGTAAAGTTGCATTGACTCTATACTCTATACATCGACGGTTCTATACTGCTTTGACAATGCGGAAGTAATACATACTGGGTTGAATCAAATGTTATCGTTGTGTATATAAAGTCTCCAAGATGCCATTGGTTATATTACGGGACGTGTTTATGAATCGTATTTCGTAAATGTGTAAATGCAACGACACTAACTCAAATAATGAGGAGACGGAACTGAGCATATGACGCTAGAACTGCCGTCCATGTCTAAGAAAATAGCAGAAAAAACATTTCCTAGGAAGCCAACCATCTTCACAGACAACACAGTGCAGTACCATGTTTTCAACACTCCTTTACAATGCAACAATTAGAGGGGCACTGTTTTACACATCATAAAAAAATCCTATTCAAAAAGAGTAGATGGCAATAACGGCACTAATGCTGATACTTATTTTAACTAACATCAAAGCTAGACATCAATGTTGGGAGACATCTTTGGAGTTCATTAGTAAAAAATTCTTTTAACTGGAATTTCCTTCGGCCTTGATGATTTTTCAGAGCACTACGTGGATGCATTTACATAAACCACCACAGTCTTACAAACACACACATTTGGTATAAAATGCCGGCTTGACACAGTAAAAGAAAGCGTGTATTGTTTTGATAGAATCTATCTCCTGTTCTGTGGAGATCCTGTGAGGTCCAGCTCATGTCAGATTACCCCGCCATGATACACTGATTAGTTCCTATCAGGTCTTTGATGGGGATGTGCTCAGTGAGGTATCTCCTCGGGTATCTAAGTTATGTAAACTCATGGCTGAGGGTCACGACGTAACGGCTTTTTTTCCCTCTCTGATCCACAGAGAAGGAGATGATGGCGACGACCAGATTCCAAACACAGCCCGCAGATACTGTCATCACAAACTTTGGCAAAAAGGAAGTCATGCCGGGATGCCGGGGTGCCATTGCTTTTTTTATTTCTACAATCTTTCATCCTGCTGCAGGAAACACAGCGGAAATGTTGTAACTGTTTAGTGAAATAAAAATGTGAGGGTATTGATCCCATCATTGTCATCTGGCTTCAATGAAAAGGAACAATGCAGGGTGATTGTCAAGTCCAGTTCCGGCAACTTCCTGTCAAAACGATTTTGTCAGATAAATGAAAACAAGCAATAGCTCAGAGAAGAGAAGACATCTTCGCCATCTTTGTTTGAAGAAGTTACTGAAACTTCTAAAAAAAAAAAAAAGTTCAATTTGATTGCCCCAGTGCATATATAAAAACAAAATTCCCACCTTATGTCTATTTGTATGGCATTGTTTTCCAAATACTGGGTTGCGGCCCTCAGATGTGTCATAAGAAAATATTTTTTGGTCATCTTGCATCACAAATTAATGCCATTTTTGCTGGTTAATTTACTGTTTTTTTCCCCATTTTTTTTGAGTAATAGTAATTGTTCAGATATTACTCAGTCAACAACAACAACAACAAAAAAGGATATTGTTGTTTAGCCCAAGTATTATTTTTTGGCAAAGTTTTCCTCTGCATTTAACCCATGCAGGGATGATACCATGCACCTCAGCGGTAACTTGGCGGTAGGGGGATTCGAACCCATGCCTTTGCAGACTCAAGACAGTTCTATTAACCACTAGGCCACCAACCGCCCCTATACATATATTACATAATTAAATATCCTCATTAATAATCAATAATGTAGGAATAACCTCTATTGACTTGAAATCAAGACCTTAAAAATATAAGATCGCAGAAAAAAAAAAGTTTGGGAAACACTGATTATAAGACAGCAGCTCTTTGCCAGTGGAATATGGGATTAACATATGGTAATATGGGGATAAAACTATTCCTTATGGAATGGTAGAAAAAGTAGTATTTTCTGTCTTGTGAATGAATTCTAAAGTCGTATTAATAATATGCAAAGAAAAATATCAGGATTGGAATTAAGGTGGGAAGCCAGACATAACTGAGTGCCATATAAAAGCCAATAAAAACTCAGCAAACTAAGGCATGAATGCTTTCTTGTGCCACTAAACAGATTATGCAAGTAATCCTTTCAGTCAGCGATGGCCTGGAATTTGAGGAGGAAGAGGAGGCCAAGTCATGTCAAGCCATCAGCTCCCTCTGCCAGCTCGTCACAGTGCAGTCCCCGCTGTTTGTGATTGATGACTCTGGCTTCAACATGACCTGGACCAGTAAAGAGTCTTCCCAGCACTCACTGACACTGCATGCTTTTTACTCAGATTACATCACGGTAAAAAAAAAAAAAAAAGTGCTGGAATGTAACCTCATATTTGCTACATGTTTATATATTTGAGACCAAAAATCAAGTGTAAATAATAAATTAATTATTTTACTTAAGGCGCCTTTAATTCTACATTTCCAACCAAATGATTTTTATTTGCAGGCTCAAGTTGAGTAAACATAAGCGTAAACTCACATATTTCCTTATTTTATTTCCATTATTGTAAGCCCTGGACCAGGGTCGACCAGATTTTTTTAATAAATACGAGCGCTTACAAAAACAGACATTGGCAAACTTACAAAAGGTCACGAGAGGCTGTTCAGATAAATATTTTCAGCCTGATATTAACTGAATCACATGAAATTGCTGATATTGATATTGTTTTTTCCAATAAAAAAAACCCTACAATGTCTTAGTTTTTCCAAAATTGCAGTGTTCATCTCAGTTTTGTGAACGAACAGCAGCACATATGGGTACGCGTCAATATTGGCATTGAAAAATATAGTGTTTGAACAATAAATGCAAAAATTGGATATTGATTAATATAGGACATCCCTAATTTAAGGTACTACTAGGTCCCTTAACCGTGTTACTAGTTTAAATAAGTAAGTCTCGTTCCCCAGTATATAAATTCAAAATATCTGTAGCATGATACTGTAACTTACCTCTGGAGCGAAGTTGATGAACATATGTAGACGTAGGAGGAGTTGTCATCAGAAAAGATCCATAAATAAGGTTAACTTTTCCGGAAATGGTATGGAACGGGGATGAAGCCTGATGAGCCAGAGTGATGGTGAGGAAGCATGGGAAGGCTCACAGCATGGTGCAGTGTGATTTGGGTGGCAGATGTGGAGACTGCTGCCTCTGCGGTCCGGCAACTGATAAGCTAATGGTGAATGAATGAATAAATTTTCAAAACTAGGAAGAAACAAACACGATTTTAGGATCACAGGAAGACGAGGCATATTGTTAGGCTAGCCATAGACCTAGACATGGACCACACACAGCCAGAAACCAAATACGCAGACAACAATGATCCTACAAAGACAGAGTGAGACAGAGAGGTTTATATACCCAGGACACCAGGTGTCTTGAGTAAGACTAATGACCAAGACAGAGGTGAGTGTGATCACACTAATCATCTCCACAGACAAGTGTCATGCAGCGGTGAACACATTCTGTTCTGTCTGATTTAAATTCTTGTGTTTTTCTCTTAAAATCCCATTTATCTCTTTTTTACACATCCTCTCAATCTGTTATTCCGCTATTTTACAAAAGACACACAGAATGAAGCATCTGTAATGTGTTAAAATCTTTGATATATCAAATTCTGTGTTCCAAAGATGGTTGAAATAATGCAAGAATGACGAGTGAGTGTCAACACACTGAGCTAGAGACGACAGTGAAGCTGACCGTCTCACTGTGTGGACCAGTGAGACTGAGTGGGTGGTACAGTTGTGTCTCACAGCATGTAGACCTATCTGAGCAGTGGGGGAAGTTTGAAGTCTGAATTATCTACATTGTTTGAAATCCCCATCCCTCTTGCATCTTGGCAGACAAGGCCCAGACTGGGTGTCCATGTGGGTGACTGTAAATGAAACATTCCACGCCGAGTTCAGGACGGGGTTCCTCTTGACTCATCGTCCACCCCAGCATAGAAGTAACACTCTTCTGTCCATGTTCTCACCATCTGAACTCTTTTCATCTTTTATGAAATAAAAGAATAGTCTTAGTACTTTAGTTGTGAACAACATCAACACTGC
>JAFBJS010009565.1:215135-245131 GCA_016785265.1 Paraplagusia blochii | reverse complement strand
TGTATAAGAGACAGATTCTATACTATCTATTTTTGTGTATGTGAATCTCCATGCACACACATATAATAATAATAATAATAATAATCATTATAATAATAATAAATTGGTTTTATATAGCAAAGCATATGGTTTTATATGTTTGATAATATATATGTATATATATATATACAAACACACCTAAATGTACATATGCATGCACATTAGCATACACTATATATTCACATATTTAGGCACATATATGTCCAAACAATATGTTGTTTTTTTTAACATACATATACACGCAAATACATACATATGCCACCTAAGCCCACATATATCCATTACGTGAGTGTACACACACACACACTCATATATATTTATGCAATCAATAAAAGGACATTATGGTAGTGGCACAATGCCCTGTCATGATTGCATTCATTCAGTGCCTCACTAAGCCAGCAATGTAATAAATCCTTTTGCTCAAATAGAAAAATATGTTTAGATTTGCTATATATTTAGACCTAACTTTGATTAGAATTGGCAAATAAAGAAGGTTTTGAGTTGATAAAGAGAACAATAGTGGAAGAAAGTCTCCCATTATTGTACAAAAAAGAAACTTTGTTTTTTTGGTAACTGTAGACGTAGAAGAGTAGAAGTGTTGACACTGAAATCAAGGAAATTGACATTTTAATAAATATTAATTTAATAAATGCATAAGTTTTTTTTTGACTTCTCTTTTTCTTAGAACAAAGGGTTGAGTTTAGGAGAGTTTTTTTTCTTTTCATATTGAAGTATACCACAGGGATTAGTCTCCTAAGTCTGATATATTTTAAAATATAAGTAGTCATGAACATGCTCTGTCGCAGCAGATTACTCCTTTCAGATGTATTTTTATTCAGGTGCGAGGACTGCCCAGTGCAGATAGTGAGCAGCTTCACAGTGATAACAGTGTTTGTTGCTCTGCTCAGGAGGAAATGACTGCAGCTGCTGTGAGAGCAGATAGTCAATGTTTTCAAAGATATCAAACCGTGCAGTAAAAAGCACTGATGGGCGAATCATGACCTGGCCTGCAGTTTCTGACTCCTAATTTGCAGGTGTTTATGTAACTAATTCCACATAATGCATTTTGGAGAGCAGTGAAAAGCGCTCCTCAGGGAATGACCAGCGCAGGGAGCCCTCACATCTGAAGTGCAGCCTAATGGAAAGGCAAACACTGTGATTCCCCAGACCCCTTTACAAGCACAGCTTGCAGTGAGAGGTAGAGCAGCGCACCTGAACAAGCATGTGTGTTGATGGATATTATCTGAATTTACTGCAAAACTGCAACATGTGATGTTGTTTAGAGTTTCAACTGTCATTACAGACTGAGAGCAGTGATTTTATGCTTTGTCATTGAACATCGGAATGACATATTTGAGTCATTTCTAATTTAAATAACTTTTTTTATCATATTTACCTTTTCTATGTCAATAATTGAAAGATTGCACTCATAGAATTTAACCTTTTTTCAAAATAAAAGGTGTAGAAAACAAACATTGTGGAAGTAAAGTGATTAAACTTAATTTAGTAATTGAAAATGATTGAGTGCTACACCTATACATTTTCAGTAGTGTAGTGAATGCCTAGGAGAGGTGTTTGCATTCTTTTATGCAAAACAACTTACAGAGGAAGATAAACATTGTCAAGCTTGAGATTTTTGCAGTTGCCTAGCAGATCTGGATCTGCGAGGCTTCAGGTTCTAATCCAGTGGCTGCCAGGTTGCCAGTGAGGTGCTCTGAGCACAGCACTATCCTAACCCACATAACCCCCAGCGGCCTCAACGCCCACAGGAAGGGTCACAGTATGAAGCAGTGTGATTTGGGTGGCAGTCGTGGAGACTGCTGCTTCTGTGACACGGTAAATGATAACAGGATGAAGAGGAGGGAATGAATGAAGCTAAAAAATGATAGTTAACATTAGTTATTGCTAATATTTTAGCAATAATTATTGCATTATCTACTCCTAGGGGGCAGTGGTGGCCTAGTGGTTAATTAACTAAACTGGGCTCCAGGTTTGAATGCTACTAAGGTCCTCTGAGCAAGGCACCATCCCCACCCACTGCTCCCCCGGCACTCAAAGTTGCACACTGTTCCTGCATCTTGAAATGCAGAGGTTGCATTTGTGAGCTGTGGTGTGAATCACAATGACAAAGAGTTTGATTTCCTGCTTTATAAACTATAATTTCATAAATATACAGTATATATGTACATATTTTTACATGTTCACATTTTCTATGCTTTTCTAAAACTATTTTCAATATTTTATGTCTCAAGCTTTATATTGAAATCTATCTGCACACATCTCTGAATTATACTGGCTATTTGTACACTTTATCACCATTCACATGAAAATTATGTTCTGAATGCTCTATGAATATTATTTTTTCAGCCCTTGCCAGCACGGTTCTCTTCTGCTGCGGTGTGCCGTGTCTCCTCGGGGACCTTAGCTTTTGCACAGAGGGTCTTTCTCTGCAGCACACGGGCCCTCTTCACTCTGTGTTGACTTACTAAATTACTTGGGATGTCAGGGCCCGACCACAGCTTATCCTCAGAGGCGGAGGAGTGGGATGGTTTGAGGGGACGGCGTACGAGGGTTGGATGTGTCTGAGAAAAAAAAAGAAGAGTCGATGAAATCAGGGGGCGAAAACCGAGCAATTTATCGACTTTTTGCACAGTTTGTTTGTCAGGAGTGAAACAGAGAGATGTTCTGTTTCACGGTGGAGCTGACACATCCTGACATCTGCAACTGAGTAAAGTGGATAAAAACAAAACCGACAACAGAGTTGGAAGGAGCAGAAAGGGGGGAAAAAACTGACCTATTTCTGAGTCTGTGACTATAATTCAAAACATACATCACAGTTTTTTTGGACGTCCTTCATTGTCCTTAAGAGAAGCAAATGGAAAATGTGACTGTGTTGTTTTTGATGCCTTATTCAGGTTTGTCCACGTGTTCTTTTTTTTTTTTTTCTTGTCTTCCAGGTGGACGGAGGAGGCCGGTCAGAATCCTGCAGGGCACTGGTTTGTGTGGTATGCACACTGGCTGCTCAGGGCTGTCTGTGCTGCAGCCTGTCTGCAGTCAGGCGAACAGACTGCACACCTGTGGCCTTTCTGCTCAGCCCTGTTTGCTTTGACACCTTGGATGCTGTTTCCTTCAACAACACATCTTTCACTAACAGCCTCCAACTCACCCCCACCTCCCTACACCCACCACCTCCTTCCCCATCCCATCCTGTTAGACGTTTCAAGAGGCATTAAAGATTCTCAATTTTCAGATTAAACTTTTACATTCACGCATTTAGCAGACACTTTAATCTGAAGTGACAGGCAGAAGAGGATTAACATCAAGTTTGCAGGAATCAAACCTTGGACTCTCTGCTTACACATTCTAACCACTACATTATCCACGTTTTTTTATTTCCTTTTTAAAATGTTCTCTGTGAGTTCGCCCAGAATTTGATCATTTCAAATATTGGCTAGAACAGGTTTGTAGTTTGATTCCTAACATCCTGGTCCCATCCACTCAACTCAGTTCCCTCACACTTTACTGACTTCTTACATTCTTTTCTTTCTCTGAATCTCTGCCTCCACAATCACATTTTTCCCCTTCATCTGTTCACAGATTACACTAAGCCTTTGATAGAGATGATGGCCAAGGGGCCATGGGAGCGACGAGGACGGAGGGTTGATGTGCGATTGTAGGTCGGTGGGTCACGGTCTCCACAGGACCTGGCCTGAAAGGATGTGACTAAAACCTCTGGCCAAAAAAAAGCTGTCAAAGAAATGCTTTGTGTGCGATCGCTAAGCCATGGTCGTGCCACAATCGCCTTGTCTAATTTGTCATAACAAGCTTTGCGGTTTGTTGACACGTCTCATCATGTTTCGGCAGAAGGATTCATCATATTGTTGAACTTCTACAGGTCTTTAAATAGTCAGGAGACTCATGGTCACACCTTAGTTATGGATTAGGATTGAGTGGGGACAGTGCCATGCTCAGTGGACCTCAGTCAACACTAGCAGCTGATGGATCCGAACCAGAAACCATTCAGGCCGAAGTCTGGTTCTTTGAGAATTTTTTCACAATATTGATGAAACCTTCTTAAATGAATTAAAAACACCCTTAACTGCTGGATTCTGATGGCCTTAAGCAGGGCTTTGAACCGGTTCAAGGATTGAAAACGAAAGGAAATCAAACTCCTTGTCCTTTTGGTCCACACCACTACACACAACAAAACATCACCTCTGCATTTTTTTCCATATGAAAACCAGAAACATAAAATTTTGTTGCAGAACAGAAATGCATATTTGAAAATAATGGAAACCAAATCATACCAGTTTTATTTCGTTGTTGTGAAAATTCTGTGTGGCCTACAATCAAAGTCATTCATCTACTAAAAAGGTGGGTAAAAGATTTTTTTGCGGTACGGAACAGAAATAAATGAAAAACACCATCAACTCAATGGATTTTGGTGGCCTTGAGAAGGACTTTGAATTGGATCAAGGATCGAAATCGAAAACTAGACACATAAAATTTTGTTGCGGGAAGTAAATGCATATTTGAAAATAATTGTAACCAATTCAGACCAGTTTCATTTCGTTCTTTAAAAATTCTGTGCAGTCTACAATCAAAGTAAATCATCTCTTAAAAAGTCTATGGTCGGTAACAGAATATTTTCTATGGTCGGGACAGAAACAGTATTTTAACATTTCTGATTTTAGGTTCCACCATGACAGTGACGTTCCTGAACTGGTTGGAACAAAAAAAATATTGTTCCTAAAGCTTCTGAAAATCAATGACTTTTATTAAGGACTACACAGGATTTTAAAAGACAGAAATACAACTGGTGTCAACCGTTTACCATTATTCAGATAAGTGTTTCTATTCTTGTACTGTGATAAATTATGTTTCTGGTCTAGTTTCTGTTCAAAGCAAAATGCCAAAACTTTCTCTAACCAGTCCTAACCTCTACAAATCAATAAGCTCTGAGATCCTTTGAAGGCCTGTATCAAAAGAACTGGATTTAATATCATTTCTACAACTTTTATTTTTGGTTTTCCTAAGTTGCGACACAGTGATAAATGATTCTGCCTCCAGGTTTCTGCACTGATATTGTGTGAACGAGTCACAGATCCGCTGCCATGGTCCTGTGTAAAGAGATCAGCCGTCAGACTCCTCCAGGGAAAGTACAAAGCCTTGCCTGGTGGTCTGCAAACATGCCTGGATGATCTGCCCAAAACAGCCTGGATGGTGGGGTGGCAGAGACACACCTGCTTTGTCAACACCATCTCCCTCACTACTGTGGCCAAATGAAAATCCATCCTGTATAATCCCAAAGACTGTCAGGCACCACAGAATTTATGCAGTCTGTGATTCATTACATGAAATTAATACTTAAAAGAAAGAGCAGCAGAATTTGATCCAGACCTGGAAATGCTTTTATTTCCTGTTGTTTGAACCCTGACAAGTCTGTATAAAAGACGAATGGCTTCTGTCTTTAATATCAGCTGGAGATACGGACGTTGTAAGACACATCGCTGTTTGGTTCTTTGTTTTATAAAGATATGTAAAAACACATGAGGTTTCCGCTGTGCCAAAAATGACGGATCCAGTTTATCTGACGATCAAAGATCTTTTGGAAAAAATTTTTTAAATAAGTAAATTTAAAAAATCATTCATCATTGGGACCAAAACACGAGTTTACTTCAAAATATTTCTGGAATATTTTACAATTATTGGTTTAAACCTAAGGCCCGGGGTCTGGATGCAGCCCGTTTGGCTTTTTAACGTGGCCCAAACTTGGAAAAATTATACTATTCATTTATATTATCATTATCCACCTGCCTTTCCCCTGCCATTTTCCCCAATAAATAATTAAGACTAAATGCATTTTAGCCTTCATTCATGACTTTACCCATCATTTATCTGATCCTTAAAACTCTGAAAATGTTGCTTTGCACTTGTCATGATATTATGAACATTGAAAGAAAGATAATACATTAATAGGCTACAGGAAATAGTTCTTTTTGCCCATAGTTCTGCCTGGCAACAACTGGGAAAATACTTAAAAAAGTGCCATCAACAGAAACTGCTCTGAAAACGTGCAACTTCACAACCTCCTGTTTTTTTTCCCTGCCTGTATCTCAACAACCCATTGATGTGAGTCCAGAGCATCCGCCTGGACCCATCTGTGTCACCTTTGACCACTCAGAGACTGAAGTCCTGCCACCTGAGCAGTGTGTTGTCCCCTGGTGTTCAACCAATGTTTGGATAGACTACCTGCTTCTCAAAACAAGACATGACTGGGCAGCTCACCCAAGAGAGAAGAAAAACAAAGAGTCAGATTTCACAGACACTCTATCAATCAAACATCTTGGGAGCAGAATCTCACTCACGGTACCTACAGCAGGCAAACTGTTCCAGAAAAAGGCTGCTAGTTTTTGTCCCAACCGACTAAGAACATGTTTTTTGTCCAATCAGGTGTCTGATGACTGTGATCAGTTGATTAAACCTGTCATCTCAGGTGTGCTACTGCTTGATTGGAACAAAAACCTGCAGCCACAGCCGCCCTTTGTGGAACAGTTTGGAGATCCCAAACTAGAGGAATCCCACTGCCTTCTGAGGGACATGTGTGAGGGATTTCATAATTGGATCATCAGTGGGATTGACCTAATGAAGCAAACAGTTTTTTATTGTCCTTTGTTTTGCTCTTTAACAAGACATGGAGTGAGGAGACAGGGGTAATTTACTGCTGACTAATGAATCCACTCTATAAATAATGCAGCAAAAATTAATCAACAATGATTTCTGTGAAGTAATGCTTAACCCCACACAGCAGGCTTGGACGCGCTGTTGCACATTCCCAAACATAAATTACAGCAAGACAAATGGATTTCCCTGCTGTTGACTGTACTCGTAAACGCTGCTTCGTTTTTTCCCTCCAGATTGTCATTAGTCAAAAAACACTAACAGTAATTAAAAGTTCACCAATAGTGTCAAAAAAAAAAAAAAAAAAAAAAAAGACGTCCCATTGGATACCGGTATGGGTGGTTGGCTTCTAGAGGGCTCACCACCCGCAGGAAGGTACAGTGTGGTGCAATGTGATTTGGGTGGCAGTGATTCACACCACTGCACACAATGAAATTCTGCCTATATGTTTAACCCATCACCAAAGTGAACAGTGGGCAGATTGAAGCCCCCGGGGAGCAGTGAGTGGGGACTGTGCCATGCTCAATGATAACCTGGCAGTTGGTGGATTCAAACCTGACACCCCTGTCCCGTTCCTTAACCCATAGGCCAGCACTGCCCCACTAGGCCACCATGACTGCTGCCCCCGAGACCTGGCAACATCTAAGCAGGTGAAGATGGATTCTTCTGTCAAACGTATTTAGAAAACATTCACCTAAGTCACCTAAGAAAAAACATTGCATACAGAGATACACTTGAAAAGTGCCATAATAAAACTTAATGTTAATCCACGACAACTAGGAATAGAAATGCATAAAAAGACAACAGAAACCTTCAGTCCACAACCTTCAATTGTTACCGAAAGAAATAAAGAAATCAACACGAAACCAGGAAATTTAAGAACGCAAGTAGAGCCTGAATGCAGCTCTACTTGAAAGACAGAAATGAAATACCTCCAAGTCCCAGGAAAACCAGGAAACCACAAAGAGAGCAGGAACAATGTCCACTGACATAACATGGAACAATAAACACTGAACAATGACCTGACAATGACCGAGCAAGACTAACAAGCAGGGAATCACAGGTGACTGTGATTACACTGACGACCGAAGACAAACAGACAGGAGCGGAGAGAGACAGACAGGAGCGATGATGTCATTGTCCCAATGCAACAGTCCAATGTCTTTTATGTATATATCACTGATATTGCTGATAAAATAGATGTAATGTGTCCCTGAAGGGCAGTTGTTGGACTAGTGGTTAAGGAAGCGGACTTTGGTCCACAATGTACCTGGTTCAAATCCCCCTACCACCAAGTTACTGCTGAGGTCCACTGAGCATGGCACCACTCACAGGTGACATTTCGTGTGCAGTGGTGTGAATCGCAATGTCACAATGACATTTGAGGGGTTTGATTTCCTTAATCAGATAAATATATAAAAAGTAAAACTTTCCTCGTGGACAGGACTTGGACATCTTGTCCACTTGTTCTCCGTGTCTCTCTCTCTCTCTCCGTCGTCCGTCAACAGTCCCAGTTCAGGTGGTTTTATCTTTTCATGCCATGCTTGGACCGTTTTGCTTTGAAACGCTCCGACGCTGATCTTTGTCCAAACTGAGTATTGATACTGTTTGTCTCCTCACCCCCTCAGTCACCCCGTCACCCTCGCCCTCTCCCCCCACCACCACCCCGGTCTCGGCCGTGCACCTGTCTGCGGCGGGCAGCTGTGGGTGGGCGGGCCTTGGCTGACAGTGGAACATTCCAGGAGAGAAGTCACCCCGTTAATCCCTTTAGTTAAAGCCTGATGACCCCCCACCTCCGTCCGCACCTCCTTCCCTCTCTCCTTCACTACCACTGGTTGCTTTTCATGCTCCAGACGTCCACCCGATCACTGCGGCGCTCACTGTTCGTCCCGGTCAGGCTCAAAGGGATACTGCGCCGTCAAAGGTAGACAGTGTGAGAACCAGATTAAAAAGACCAGCGCCCCCTCACATGAAGTCTGCAGCTTAATCCCTCCAAATATTCAAGACATCAAGTAAATATTATGTCCAAATCTGAGGGCGAGTGTTGGAGGAAAAAGACGCCTCTGACGCACGATAAATGCGTCACAGTTACCAGATAAGGACTAATAGTTAATAGAATAAAATCATCAGCACTGAAACAAATACGTTAGAATACGTTACAGAAACAAGATATCTGTTCAGTCCTGTGACAGGTTGACATTCTCCACTCACACACTGATATCTTCACTTTTCATTTTCATCCCATCATTCCTGAAGTATTGTGTTATTTTGTCCCGTCTGATAACTGGGACGCAAACAAGAGTCTCTTTAACACCCAGTGAAATTCTGATGTCAGACCAGATCTCCGCCTTGGCAGCTGCTCCATTCAGCTGGAACACATAATCAAGAAAAGCTGCACAACTCACCCCGCGAGCACAAAAACACCATGTTCCCTCAGTTGTCCCTCAATTGTGCAAATGCTGCTTCGAGAGCATAACATTTTATTAATGGACGTTTTTTTTGTTCCTCTGCAGAAATGCAACAGAACAAGTTAAGAAGGTATTCAGATATGTCCTCTAAATTACCAGGGGTGTCCTACGTATTTCAAAAACGAATCGATCTGTACTATATTTAACTTAACCCTTAAACAATGACATTTCTTTTTAACTAAAGCATGTATCACATTCTTACAAGAGATTTTGATCTTGTTCCATCATTTTTTTTCTTCAGTGAGGGGAAGGAAGAACTTGTAAATGACACCCACAGAATCATTGTCTGGTAATTTTGACATTTCAGTTTGTAGATCTATCCTTTTTTCCATGTTCATCCATTCATTCTCTTGTCTTTTTTAATAATTTTTAGTCAGCATAACTGGTTTGCTGGAGGTGCCAGTTTTTCGGTGAATCTGAGCACAAGCTATATAAAAACATAGTTTAGCACACCCTGGAGCAGGGGGGTCTCCAACTTGTGGCCCGTGGCCTGATTGGGCCCCTTGAAATTATATTTTGTGGGTGCCACCATGATATGAACTTTAATGTTAACGTGTCTCACATGATTTATAGACGAGCTTCACTGCACGTCAACAATGCTGGAAATGGACATGTTGGATGGAATCAGTGGTGAACACTGCTCCGGATGAACGTTAATATAGCAGCGAAGACTCTTCATTAGTGCAATAATCACTTTATTTTAACGTTTTCTTATGCAAGACGAGCAGTGTTGATCGACTGCCGAGTTCATAACCTGCTGATGACACACGTTTATCAGAAAATACATTTACTGTAATGATCTGTAATGATTCCGACCACAGGCCTTCACTTTGGCCCAGAGGCAATGACTCTGTCTTAGGTGCAAAACTCCAGGGTTCACCTCCTGGACAGGTTGGAACCCAGGTTAGGGCTTCACTTCCAGTGGACTCACTACCTGCAGGAAGGTACGGTACGGTGCGATGTGATTTGGGTGGCAGTTGTGGAGACTGCTGCCCCTCAATTTGGTAACGGATTAAAAATGGATGGATGTATGGATTATGACCATCACAAAACTGTCAGCTCTACATTCTGAGGTACATTTTACAGTTCTCAAAAGACTCCTCCTGGCTCGTTTTCTATTATTTCTTTTCCTCAGCAGTGTTGTGTTACAAAGAATCAGTTGGAAACTATAAAAGACAATTTTTCTTTTGTATAGAACATTGACAGCTGATACATCTATGGTGAGAAGATGGTTGAGTCTGAGACTCTGCTGTAGAGAGTGTCGATTACCACAAAGATTAAGCTGCTTACTGATTTAAAAGGATATTTCTTTATACTGCTGCAAATCAGTCGTTATCATCAACAATCTGGCAGTGCAAGAAGATGCCTGAGAGCCTCAAGTCCATTTAACAAACACACAAATTTAAGTTGGACCAGAAATGAAATAAAAAAACAAAGGTCCTGCTGCCAAAATGACACACAAGAACTGGAGAAAAACATTGAATTGTGATTTCGATGGAGCCTTCACTCCTGCTCCTGAGGAAAAAACCCACCTAGAATCACAGACCTGATTATGTTATGTATTATAAACAGGTTTAAAGACAACAAATTTGATGACACTGTGAGCCCAGAGACAGAGTCCAGGAGCAGATAAAGGTGGGATGGATGTTTTTGAAGACCCAGACAGTTTAATTGGTCAGCTTTAAAGGTGTGAGTAGGCAGATTTTGTTGACCTTTGGACAAAGCCCGGGATTTAGTTTAATATTTATTATACAGACGTTTTGGAGTTTAACCAAAAAAAAGGGAAGAAAAGTCAGGGCAATAAGTTCTCTGGAAGAGTTCTTTGCGGCCATGTTTTTGCCGTTCCACTGGAGCAGAAAGAAAGAATCCCAGGATGCAAAATGTCCTCACTTTGTTTGACCACTGACCAAAACCCCTAAGAGAACCCAGACCCGTGCTATTAAATCCAGGATGGCTTTTGACAGGAATTTTGTCAAACGTCTACAACCTGCCAGTGCTAAGACTGGGTTGCCCACTAAAGCTCATAAACTCTGCCCACAGATCTCAATCAATGGTATCTTTGTGTCCTGGATGGGTGTTTATACACAGTATGTAAGAGTGGGAGACATGAGGAAGCCGCACTGAGGAGGAGGAGGAGGAAGAGGATGTGGCCTTATTAATGCTGTGACAGTCCATGTAAGCCAGACCAAAGGATTTTAGATTCCGTTCTGCTGCAGCTCCTTCATTCCAGGCTTCACTCCAAGACATCAGAGAAGGTTATTGAGAAAAACCATTGATTTCAGACCAAATTATAAAAGGTGTTTAAATGAATCTCTGGCGAAAGGAGCCGAAAAAAATACATGGAAAGATCTGGACCTTGTCTTAGCAGAGGCTGGAGATTCATCTTTAAGTTTGGGTCCTGGACCTTTAGGTGGAACGTGAGAAGCCTGTGGAAGCAGGAGAGCTTCACCACGATGCAGCTCCTGTGCTGCAGCACCTGAAACCGCAGCTATGTTCACAGATTACACGGCTGTTGTGGAAAAGCAAATGTTGTTCTGGGCAGGGCCCTAACAGCACTGCAGGAGAAACGAGGCCGTATACACGCAGGGACATTAACTACGTTAAAAAAAAAAAAAAATCAATGTGGGGCCAAATTGTGGGTTTGTAATTAGGAGGCTGTGTTTGAGCCTGCGGTTTGGGCAGGAAATGAGAGACACTCAATGATTTTAGATGCACCATAAAGCCTTGGTCGGCGGCACAATTAAGAACTGTTTTTTTGGGGGATGAAAAAAAAATGTGGAAATCCCTGCTGCCTCGGAGGACTTAACTTTTCACTTGCTGTGGCCGGAGAAAGCGCTCAGAAGGCCATAGGTAATCCCTGGTTAACCCACCATCTTAGAGCAGACAGACATAATCCCCCCCTGTGTTCCCCAGGGGTGTTAAAACCAGACCATTGGGCTGAATTATTTCACTAAGCGGAAACCGATGTGTTAATCATAAATTAGAGAGTAAGCCTGAGTGAGCAGGTCAGTCTGAGGTCACTCCCTCGGCACTAAAGGGGACTTTCTGTGTGAAAAGCCGGGGCTTAGCACTTATTAGACCCAACATAATCACCCAGGAACAATGTACGATACTGTAACTGTGGCAAAGCTACACTAAGCTGTGGGTAGTTGAGAAATAAATCTATTAAATCCACTGTTACTCTTCTTTGTACATTCAGTGCAGTCATGTAAGAGCAGAAACCTTAGACAAACACCGTCCTCATTTGGACAAAAGTTGGTACAACCGGATAGAACTGCTATGAAAACAGTTCAATCATTGTTTCTGATCCACCTGAATGCAACGTAATAGCAGTATATTTCAAGAAGGAACACGAGCAATCAGACGAACAAGAGTTTCACTTTATCATTGACCAAAATCCCCCAAAAGTTCTAACCTAATATAAAGAAACAAGTAACAACTGAACAACCTCGGATCAAGACTGTCAGAATTCTAGGAAGAACTGTTGAGGACCCAAATGCAGGAACTGGTGACGCCATCTTGAGTGGTAGCAATTGAATCAAATTAACAAAAACTAGCATAATGTATTTTCACGACATAAGGCGCACCTGATCATACGGCGCGGGTTTTATATACAATCCACACCCACACTTCCCCCTTTAACGTTCTCATGGTGTCCTCTACTCTGTCCTCTACTATGTCCACCTTACAACAACGCACACAGGGCGCACTGCACTATAAGGTGCGCTGCACATTTTGAAGAAAATCTATGACTTTTAAGTGCGTCTTATAGTCGTGAAAATACGGTAACAAAAAAAAAAAACATTGGCAAAAAGGCCAGGCAGATACAGAGCATGGACTTCAATAATAGACGCCACCATGGAGCAGCTAACAATGATCCACCAAGACTGAGTGAGGGAGAGGGGTAGGTATACTCAGGGCACCAGGTGACACCAGTGAGACTAATGACAGAGACACAGGTGAGTGTGATCACACTGACGACCAGACACAGCAGGAAGAGGAGACACACAGACCTGACAAAGACAAGGTATTAAAGAATCATCCACCCAAAGTTGATTGCCATAACACACCAATGTTATCCTCAAAGTCGTCACATTACCAATAATTAAAAAAAAAAATAAAATAAAATTCTCGAACAAGATAAGAAAACACACCGGGATTGACACCATCTTCTGTTAACCGAGAGAAATGTTTAAAACTTTCGAAATTTACCAAGACTTGCAGTAGTGGCCTAGTGGTTAAGGGAACCAGATCGGGTCTGGAGGGTTCCAGGGTTGAATCCAACAGCTGCCAGGTTACCACCGAGGTGCATTGGGCATGGCATTGAATCCACACACTGCTCCCCGGGGTTTTACTTTTTTTTTTTTATCCTTCGTTCCTTAACAAAATGGTGTTTATCTAGGAAGATAAGATATCTGGCCGCATGTTTTTTCTGAGAAAATGCAACCTGGATTCGAAGACCACATGGGATCAAACCCCAAACCTTTAGCACAACAGACTGAAAATCCTGTGTCTATAGAATTCCAGTTACCATTGAGTGTATACGATTTTTATGGTTTAGACCAGTGTTCCCCAACCTTTTTTGAGCCACGCAACGATTAAATGTTTGATACTATTTTCACAAACCGGTCACTAAGTTGTGGCCGATAAATACCCGTTAATAAAGTTACATTTGTGGTGGAAATATTATCCTACCTATAAAATCTTGCTACCTGAATTAACTGTGCATGGGCACAACAAGGGTTTCCCAAGTGCACCCAACCTATAATTATCTGCTGCCATAACGGTATAAAAAGTTAGAATCTTGTATCAATGACTCTGCGTCTGTGAGTTTATTGTTGTTGAAAATATTTCCTAATCAAATATAGTTGCATTATTGATGATGGAATCTTAGCCATTCTATTGGTCAGTTCTTTTGTTGATATGGGTATGGATCAAGTGGAAGTAATAGCCAGATGGGTCCAAAAGGAAACATCATTTCTCTGCAGCCCGGCACCAATTCACCCACGGACAGGAACCGCTCTTCGCCCCAGGGGTTGGTGACCACTGCTATTGTTGGTGCTATTGGTGACCACCACTCACAGATGTATACTCACAGATGTAACTCTGCTAAGCCTGACAAATACTTTGCCTCCAAACAGAGGAATTTTTATAAAGTGTAAAAAAATTGCACAAGATGGTAAAGACTATTTTATAGTTTTTTATAATGAGACTAATGGGGTCGGAGAGAAACAAAGGAATTTAAAGACCTAATTAAAAACCCTTTGGCAAACTCAGAAAGGACACCATTTATTATAAAAGCAATCTTTATTTCTAATGGACAAAAATACATTGTTAACATGTTAGATGTTTTTAATGATTTATTGTTGAAAACATTCATACAAACTGCTGTACAAAGCAGAGGAAGAGATTCTATTGTTCGGAACATAATGGACCTAAGTTATTGTAGCAGTGAGTTTCTCACCGTTAACGTGACCACGGAAGGGAAGAAGGGGAAAAACAGAAAGTAGAAGCAAACATAAAACTTGTACAACTCCGAGAAGAACATTTTTTTTTTTCAGACACACAAAGGACACATACATTGTATGTGTTAAATCATTTTTGTTTGTCAGGACATAAAAAGCTAACTACATCATTCACAGATTCGGCAGTCTGTTTAAATACCTTATTTCTACAAAGTGAATTTACATGTCTTTTAAAGTACAAAGTGCAAATACTATGGTTTCCATTATTGCCCATTGGTGAGGACACGTTCTCCTGCAGGAGAGGAATTCTCAGACGTGGCCTTAGCCCTGCTTCTTCGGCTGATTCTGCAGCAGGAAAATGAAATCGACTCAGATCATGTGTCTTACAGTAGAACTACTTTCTGCTGTCTAACTGTTTTGACCGCAGCAGTAAAAAATATATTTTTTTAACATTTTAACTGACTAACATAAAAAAAAGAGTTTTCATTTATTATGCAGTGACCCTGTGTTTGAACTCTCAATGGGGCTCTTACTCATGAGAGCCTTGTTTACTAATGAAAAATAAACCACATAAACAACTCCTAGAGTTACTAGATCATAGACTGAGTTTATGGGAAATCTTTACACAAATCAGAGAAGAATAGCCTCAAAACGGAGATAGATACTTTAGAACAAGGGTCTCAAACTCAAATAAGTTGATGATCATTTCACAGCTTTCAGTGTTCAATACAAAAGAAATAATTTTACAAATAGTTTCCTATATATTCTGTGTAATACAACACTGAACCAGAAGGAGACTGAGGTTTTGAGAACTATAGTATTTACCATAAAATGTGGAGAACAAATCTATAAAATATCATTGTTAAGGTGGGGGCCGCAAAATATCTTTACCCGGGCTGCAAATGGCACACGGGCCACGAGTTTGAGACCCCTGTTCTAGTTCCTTTAAATGGAATACCTTTGTAAGCATGGAAGGAGTACTCTTCAGGAAATTAGGGTTAATTTAGGCTCAAATTCAAGTATATGATAGTAATAGTAGTATGTTGTGGACACATTCTTTTATATAAGACCTCATATGAAAAAGATCAAGACTTAATGGACAGATGAGAACTGATGTCTCTAACCCTACATCTGTGAAAACACTGAAGGAATCTAGAAACGTCTAACAAAGACTAAACCAGGACAACAACAGAGTAAAACATCAGATAGTGAGAAATGGATTACTTACTAGTTTACTGGGGGACAAACTGTCTCCTGTTTTGGCTGTTGGACAATAAAAGAGAAACAAATAAGAATCTGTAAAAAATTCTAACTCTCTTTGAGATTGATTATTGTAGAAGATTTTTGTTCGTGTTGCTCACCGTCCTCTATGGTCACCCCGAGGCAGCCCATGAGCTCCTGCAGAGACAGGGCTTTGTCGTTGCTGATGTCGCAGTACTCAACAAACTTCTTCACACACTTCTTAGGCTTGGATTTCTTACGCAGGAAGCGTTTAAATGGCTTGATCTCCTTCTTTCCGATGTCCCCACTGGAGTTTTTATCCAGTTGGGCGAAATACCAATGGACCACCCTCTCTTCCAGGGTGTGACTGGGGTCTGGCTCTGCCATCCTAGAGGACAAGGACAGTGAGGTGATGATAACATGACGGATTTGTGAGGATGGTAACGTCTGATGTCAGTATAACGTAAAACGTTTCCTAGTTATTGACGTTTTGACAAAGAATTTGACAATAGACTTCATAAATCAGCAAATCTATACAATTATTACCATCAGAAATAAATATAACCTTCAGGGTCCAAACTTCACACTAAACTTGCAAAAGACTGTACTTTCATATATGCTGTATCATATACATATGTGAGTCATACCTTCCGGCAGATGCTGGATCAGTGACAGCCAACACCATGTCTGTCGACAAGGCATCAAGAACACTTATCAAGAACTCTGTCTTCTTGGCCCCAGGACAACCTGGAAAATACAAATAAAATTTAAAAAAGTGTGAAAACTGAAATGCCAGATCACATGTATTGTTAACACAAAGAGATTGTACGACAGCCCTGCAACATTGCTGTTTTATTTGTTCCAAGGGCTTCCATCATAGATGTCTGAGGAGGGACGTCATAACAGGCGGCAGAGAGTTTTACACGGAAAACAGCAGAGGTAAAAATATACCCAACGAGACTTTCCCAGTTGTCTTTAACTCCCCGTCATAAAATGTCAGACCTCCCCTTAACTGGAGCAGGAAGAACGCTCCCTGCCAATCAATCTGAAGGCCCCCTAAATGCTATGGATGGCCAGTGGCACAATGTTGCAGAATATTGGAAACAAGAGGTTCTTAAGGCACCTAAAATATCAAGGTTAGAAAATTTAATCCTGCTTTAAAGCAGTGGTCCCCAACCACTGGGCGGGGGACCGGTACCGGTCCGTGGGTGAATTGGTCCTGGGCCCCAGATCCAAACCCATATCAACAAAAGAACTGACCAATAGAATGGCTAGGATTCCATCCTAGCCATTCTATTCCATGCCATTCCATGCAACTATATTTGATTAGGAAATATTCTCTTAGCGAAGACAACAACAATAAACTCAATAAAGTCATTGATACAAGATTCTAACTTTTTATACTGGTAGCAGAAAATTATAGGCTGTGTGCACTTGAGAAATCCTTGTTGTGTGCATGCACAGTTAATTCTGGTAGGAAGCTTTTATAGGTAGGAAAATATTTCCGAATACCAGAAATTTCATTTTATTAAGAGGTATTTATCTGCCACAACTTAGTGACCACTCCGTGAAAAAAGTACCAGACATTTGCCCGGTACGTGGTGCAACAAAGGTTGGGGAACACTGCTTTAGCGGACATTTCCCAATCTTCCAATTAATGACCCAATCTCAAGATATCCTTAAATTCTTGAAGAATAATCCTTAATTTCCCAAAGATACTCCTGAAGGATAAATAAAGTCTATCTTGATATATATTTTATGAATGGGGATCACAGCCAGTCTTCAATAAGTGATTGTATTTCTATCAGGGCTGATTCCTCCATAACAGTATAGATGTATTTCTAATCATAATTTCTCAACAAAAAACCTGAGCAGGCTGCATTTCTTGCAGGTGAAATATGAGACCGAGAAATAGTATGACCTTAATGACAGTAACTGTCTGTTTGGAAAGAGTCCTAAGGTTGAGGCCAATGTTGTTCTGGTAGAGTTTAATACAACAGAGACTTGAGATATTCCTGGACTCCTCTCTCTCTCTCAGCTCATCTCTGCTTTCTCACAGTCCAACTTCCTCGTGTTATTCTGCCTGCAGAGAACAAGAAATTCTCAGCACTTTGCTCCTCTTTTTTTATGGCCAAGGCCCGAGGGGCCAGATTCTCTTGTTGTAAAGATAATAGCATGCTTCGCTACTCTCTAACAGGTGGCGACCAGCATCGATGTGAACGCCCAGCACCCGGCCTCTACCGTGTTTCCCGAGCAGCACAACACTCCAGCAAACTCGGGTTGAAGAGTGAATCCGCACAAGTCCAAACTTTTCCAGTCTTCCTCAACTGCTGAACAGACTTGCAATCCAGTTTTTGTAGAGCCTCCCAGGCCTGGGCCCAGTAAAATATTCAACCCACCTGTCAATAGCCAAACTGGTGCCTTTGCTTGAGCTTTTTGTGGTGAATTAGTCTAGACAGTCGCACAAACTGCAGCCTCTGAAGGCAAAGTATTTTTATCTTGGCTGTAGAGAGATTTTCTGGCTGGAAATGAAACCTGTTTTAATCTTTAAGCTTTTTATGCGAGAGAGACAGAGACAGAGACAGAGAGAGGGAGCGCATGTGTCCATTCCATAATGCTTTTGTGATAATTCATGTATGTCTGCGGTTCATTCAAATGCACCAACACCAGGTAATGCTGCGGCAACTTTCCCTCTTTTCCACCAAATGTGTCTCTTGCGGGGGGAGGGACGGATCAACTCCTGTCTGTCTGGACACTGTTTCACTAAAAGGGGCAGGACGCAAATGTTCCCGCTGTCATTCAGAGGAAATTGAGTCTGGCCATTTTCCGTTCGGTTCAAGGCTGCGGCAGCAAACGTCTGCTACCTTACTTTGTAATAATTATAATTATGTAATGTCTAACTTTGACAGACGGAATGGATGGGAGAAAACCCGGGATGAGTACATTTTTCTTGCAGACAGCCCTAACATCTTCACCACTATTCATTAAACTGTGTAATTCTGCTACTCTTAGAACCTGAGGCCAGTCCGTGTACTGTATATTTGCATATGTGTGAAGAAGTCGTGTTTTTCTACCGAGCCGCATTGGGACAGAACCCTGTCAGCGCCGCGAGCCACAACTCCCAGCGCCTGCCTCACTGATGTCCCCCGAGTCTGCACGGAGGAGAACTCTATCTGAATATTATGCTTTCCTCTCTGGCTCCATTCAGGACAAGTTGTTACTTTCTTGCCTGTTGCTCCATAAACCTCTCAACACCTGCACCTCAACAGCAAATAAGCCTCAGCGACGTGAAGGCAACATTTATAATTATCCCTGGTTCATATGCTGCAGTAACAGGGTTTACAGCTGGTGATGCAGCCTCACACAATGAAAACAAGACGCCGTCTTGACTCTGTCAGGACATAAAGTATTTATTAATGGGGAGACGTGTCTAATATGTTGCTGTTTTTTTTTTTTTTCTTACATTTATTTAAAAAAAAAGGTCTGTGTAAGTTAACGGCTGAATAAGTGTTTTGTTTTCTGTCTCCCAGCCAGATGTTTAGGATCTGATGCAGACTCTCTTCTGGCAGAGAGTGTAATTTTTCCAGCCTGATAGATTCATGAAAATATTTACCAGCAGTGGCACCAGGATTATATATTGGTCTGAAAATATCTCTGTTTCACGCACGCATTTGAGAGCCTGTCCCTGCTGCTAAATGCAGCACCTGCGACAGCGAGCGCAGCTCTGGCGTGGAGAAGTCTTACATAAACAGTTGTGGACGGGACGGGAACAGTGGCAGCTCTGTTCCACTGCCGCTGGATTATTAACGTGTTTACCAAACCACAACACGGCAGCAAATCCTACAAGTGCTCCTCAGCTTTCCACTATGATTTGGTCGCAGGCGGCACCTGAGAGCTATAACTCCACTCTGCCCTGGTTTATGAGAAGCTGTGCAGTGATTGGTCAAATAAAACTAGACCACATGTATCAACTAGAATTTATGAGCTTGATTTAGGAAAAAAACGGAACAGAATAAACATGGAGAGAGCTTTACGAAATTTAGTGGACAATTACTGCAAATAATACGGTAAAGGTTTTTTTTTTTTTTTGGTAATGACTGTCATTAAACAGATGATTCAGTTTAAAGTGTTAGTTTTTTGAGGGAGGTTTCATGTTCATGACATCATGCGACCTTTATTGTTCAGTAATCGTGGAGACAGAACAACATCAGTGCATGAGACTGAGAAGGACACACTAACCTCAATGGCAACTTTCTTTGCGTTTAATTGCAGTTTTATTCTATGACAGGGATCTCAAACCTGTGGCCCGTATAAATAGCAATATTTTGTGGCCCCCACCTTGATGTGGAAGTTGAATGTTAGCGTTGCCTACAAGGTTTATAGAAGGATTCTACTGCAAGTTAATGCTAAAAAAATAGTTTTGTCAGATGCACTCAGTGGTGACACTGCTGTGGATGAATGTGAGGATTACAAGACTGATCTAAAGTGTTTATTACAGTGGGAAACTGATTTTTATTTCAATTTCAACTTTTTTTCTGTTGTATTGAACATGAACTGCTAATGTGGCCCTTTGGCGAAATGACAGTGGGGGCAGTGGCCCTCAACTTATGTGAGTTTGAGACCACAGCTCTGTGACCAACACTAAAAGAAACAACTGCTGTATTTCTTTAAGATTCTGATTCTGATAGTAGCTATGTCCCTGTATAGAGGTTAAAATGATAAAATCCAAAACAGATGTAATTGGAGCACGGATAAAATATAAGTTCAGGCAATAATAATGACGTAATAATCATATTATTGACCATAACAGTGAGTAGCATGCAATTTGGAAATGAATCACTTTGACTGGTAATCTGTGATCTCTGCATCTTTGCTAAAAAAAAATCAAAAAACTGTATTGATAAAAGTAAAGAAGATATATATTTTTTTCCTTTCGGCTTATCCCTGTTTTTCAGGGGTTGCCACAGCGTGTCAATAAATATCATCCTACCCTGTCCTCTGCATCTTTAACTGGATACCAACTGAAATATAGATTTTTTTTCCTGAAGGGTTTGACTAAATGTTGTTGATTTCCTGCTCTTTTTTGCTCCTCTGATAAGATGCCAATCCCTTGTGAAAGAGATACTTGAAGCTAGCACAAATATCTACTTCCGTTGATGTTTTGACATTAGTAATCTAAGCTTAATATGCTAAACTTTTGTAAAAATTAGGATTTTACTTTAAAAAGTAACATTTCTATAGCTTCCTGCGATGTAGAGCATCTTAAAATGTTTTAATCGGGGTGGATTTAAACCCCCTAAACACCAACTTTCTCAACATTTGGCAGATTGTTCAGAGGTGATACAACTTTATCACCAAACCCTTCTAGTGTCTCACACACCTCAGAGCGTCTTATCTGTTCAGTTACCTGGAGTTCTACCCATATGTAAATTTTTACTTTCTCTCCAGGATTTGAAATTCAAAAAAATCCAGATAAGATCTGTGTGTCAAAGCAGCCGACGTCTCACCTGTTACTAAAACCTCAACGTCCCATGCTGTTGTCCCGCCCTCAATTTGACTTATCACCACAGTTGTCAATCTTCCTATCACTACCTGTCTCTGGCAACCTATTATCCATTATCTATGCCTTTCCTCCCTGCTGTTTCTCCTCCCAGCTATCATCCCACTCTCCTCCATCTTCCATGTCAGTAAAAACCCAGTCCTGCCCCCGATCCGTCTCTGTCTCCCGGCTTATTGACTGCAGAGCGCCGGTATCTGGCAATCCTCAACGTGTTATCATGCATTTCCTTAACCAACAGCGCTTCTAATGTCAACACACACGCTGTTATCACAACAATGAAAGTGTGGCGGCGGTTGCAGCTTCTTCACAAGGTGGTCTCCACAGATTGAAGACCTACAGTACCTTGGAGATGTCTGCTTCTGTAGCGGTCCTTTGGTTTAGTTGGGTGGGCCCGAGCGTTGCCGTCGCACTTGGGCTGTTCGTATCTGCAACAGAAGGCATGTTGCTTTTTTTTAATATCATTATTTAAAGTTTTAACTGGGTGAAGGAATTGACTTTAAGATTGTTCTCATTGTTAAATCAGACAGAAATCCCATGTTTTCCAATTATTCCCTAACAGTTAAACCTCGGGGCTTTGAATAATTGTTTTGTGGCGAACCAGAGGCTGTGAAAGACATCCAGAAGAAGGGAAGGATTTGCGGCTTGTGTGAGGACAGACGAGGGGTGGTAGAAGGGGGGGTGCGGATGGGGTGATGAAAAAGTGTGAGATACAGGGTGAGCGGCAGACAGGCAGACAGAGAGCGTGGGACACAAGGAAGCTTTCACGGCCTCCGTTGTTGTGCCGCTGGTTGAGTCCCAACTGCTGCTGTGTGAAGGGCGCAGGAGCAGGTCTGGGACAAGGAGTGCGAAGGGGGAAAGTCCACGCTTCCATATGTGTGCTAATGTGGTGTCTGGCACTCTGCCTGGAGACTTGTTAATCTGATATCCTGCCTCCCTTCTCAATGAGAGAGCAGCAGCGACTCGCTCTGCCAGCCGGACTGACCACTGACCTGCTGCTTCTCAGACCGCTGAGTAACTTTGTCTCATCAGCACTGATGATGTGGCATCAGCAGTGTCTCATGCCAGACCTTGCGGTATTTCCTGAGCATCAAATGTTGAGGCTCATTTACACGACATGGATATGTGTCTTATTTTACCAACAGAATCTAAAACAACATCAGATCTGGGACAAAATGACAAAAAACCCTTCTGGATGTCTTCACTCACTACATCAAAAACAAGCAGAAGAGATAAATCCCGTAGGTGAATTTTCTCCCACCTGGTGGAGGTGCCAGGTATGGGTCGTCCAGTGTCCACCAGCACACACCAACAGTATCCAGTTGAAGGGTGGCACTGAACTGGTTTGTAGAGTCCTCCCTGAGCACATTCTGGTATGAAGACAAAGTTGTTCTTGTGCTGCTTTGACTCTTCCTGGGCAGACAGCCTCTCCTGGTCACATGATGACGCTAAAGGGACATCCACACAAACAGCAAACAGATAATTTATTGGAATACAGGTGTTAAATTATGTCCCCACCAAAGACAGAGAATCAATGTCTCTGTCATTAGTGTGAAACTCCAGGATTCACCTCCTGGGCGAGATTGAATCTCGGTTAGGGCCTTCTAGAAGGCTCACCACCTACAGGAAGGTCCGTGAGGGTATGGTATGGTGCAGTGTGATTTGGATCACACTTGTAGAGATGCTACCTCGGCAAAGTGGACAAAGATGGAGCTTGAATTTAATTTAAGTTAAATGTCCTCATGTTATCATTTACATTACGACGCTAACGATTGGAAAAATGTGGGAAAAACGTAGAATGAAAATGCTAATTATTACCATTATTTTTATTCATTGATCTTTATCTGTGTATTGTTACTGAGTCACAGGGCAGTCTCCACCACTGCCACCCAAATCACACTGCTCCCTACTGTGAGCCTTCATGTGGATGTTGACACCACCTCTTGCGGACCCAGGTCTAGACACATAGAACTTTTTTAATCTCTTAGTAGTATCCTTCGGGAAATTACGGGTCTGCATCCTTAACCCCCAGGTCCCTACTGCCGACTAAATTAATAGAATAATTTGAAACATTTTGGCCCCATTAAAATGCCAAATGGACCACATCGGGCCCTCAGGCCGTAGTTTGCCCAGGTCTGAGTTACAGTCATTATCACGGAGCAGAAGCCCAGAGGTACAGGAAGAAAGATGAGTGTGTGGAGACAGTGTGTGTAGACTGCAATATCAGCCCTCGTGGCACTGTTTACAGACATTAACGGGTTAATGACTACGTAGCGCTCCCTGTGCCCCGAGTTAAGTAAATATTTGGACACTCTACTGCCCTCGGTGGATGAGTGTGACAGTGAGAGAAACAGACACGACGGAGGAAGAACAGTGGTCAGTGATGCCTCTGCGTTCACAGAGTGACTCACTACTAAATAAGTGCACATGGAAAAATAATTTGCCCAGTGATCTTCATCAGAAAGTTGAGGTTTTTGCCTCAGCAGGATCTAATCAGAGGTTTTTTTGTGTGTAGGAGTCTGAGATCCGGAGCAGATTGAAGTACTAAACCCAGTGCCGTGGAGTTTTAATTCCTCTTTTCACTGCTTGTCTAAATGCTCTCAAGCTACTGTGGGATTATGGATTTTCTCTTTCTTTGATTATTTTTTATTAGATGTATTACTGACACAAAAGAGAGCAAATAAAACATCGTCCCACTCCGTCAAGTCACCCATTTCCCCCCGGCTCCTCTTTGTTGTTTATTTCACACCAATACCCCAAAAGAACCCCCGCTAATCAAATCCATCAATGCTGCATTTCTCAGGCTTTTTTATTGGTTGTAAATTATGATAATGGGATTCACACAAAAATGCACATATGCACACAGGCTTCTCGCCATCCTCGCTACGGCCTCAAAGTATTTCACCAAAAAAAAAAAAAAAAAAAAGGATCTAGTCTATCTGTGAGCGTGCATGTGTTCAGCAGAGGAGCAGAGTGGTGCAGCTTAAAGAATAGAACATCTTGTGTTTGTGCCATGTGCTGATAATTACAGATGTGCTGCAATGCAGAGAACCGCAGAGGAGCGGATCCTCAAAGACCCCAACACCGAGATGCATCGGTTTCACAACCCGCCATCTGTCCTTAAAAGACAGGCAAAGCCTCAAACCATGATTGCTCACACAGGCAGGAAAAACACGGAGCATGCTTTCAGTTGAGGTTTAGCGAACACCCGATCGCCATCATTAAAAGAAAAAAAAAAGGAATTTTTAAACTCACATGGTGCTCTGGTTCTATTGTGCCGGCTGCGGACCTGCTCCGTCCACAAAGTGGGGTACTGGGAAATGACGTCTGGAAAAAAAAAACACACACACACACACACACCAAGACAGCTTTATTAGCCTGAATTAGAAACACACTTGTTTGTCGCAGCCAAACCTGCAGTTCCAAAACTCACAGATTGTAAACTGTACATCCAGATTATGTTGTTGGAGTGGATTTGAGAAGAAATGACACATGTCAGCAGTAAAAAACAACAACATGACATACACTTTACATGTAGGTCCAAGTAACAGGGTTAACATCCTATCGTAAAACACTTCAACATAACACAGAAAACAGAATGGGACTTGAACGCAACATCTGTTTTGTCCCATTGAACTGATGCCTTTTCTTTGTTACATGAGAAACACAGGAAGTTGGTGGGTTTTTATACTAAAAACTAGACTAATTGTAGCAGAGTCTGTTGTTGGATTATTAGTTAAAAGCTTTGTCCTAATCATTCAATAAAGGGGACGAGGAAACATGTTGATTCAACTGAAGGAACCATAGTCTGAATTGGGGTTGATTCAGTTCAATCATTCAGGGATTAACGTGGGATTAATCTCTGTCAAGTCATGAGATTTACTTTCATGACTTGTAACACAATAGAAACAAGATCAAAGTCATTTTCATTATTGTACCCATACAATATATGGTTCTCAACTGATCTCACTCTGGGACCCACAGACCTTTGAAAAACTTTTTTTTAACATACTCATTTTATTCAGCAAACCGTGCCTTTCAAAATAAGAGATTTTCTAAAACAAAACACATGCTCAACAGCTGATTCACATTATTTTGATTTTTGACCAGCTGTTCGCGACTCATTCAGAACAGTATCCGCGGCCCATTTATGGGTCGGGACCCAGCGGTTGAGAACCACTGATGTAGAGAAGCATCCTCTTTTAGATTAGACTTACGCCTGATGTAAATGAGTAGCCCTGGCAAAAAATTTTAGAGCTTAGGAAAAGTCTGGTTTCTGCAGGAATGATCTCACTCAGTTCATAATGTAATCCTCCTATTTTGAGTCTTGGTTAAAATTAGATTTATTATTTTTACAACAGCATTTACCAAATTTACCGAGAGTTTTAAAGGACAGTACTGTATATGGAAGAAATGACTTAACAATATGATGGAAAGTAAAGCCGACTTATTGCTTGTATTTTTATTGCGTATAGGTTTTTATATTATTGTTTTGACAATTACGATGATTACAAGACCTGGTAAAAGGACTTGACTGGTTCAGTCAACTCACCTTCTTCATCCACAGCAGGTTGTGGGTCCACCACTAGGCCGGTCTCATCTGCATTTAGAATGGAGAATATTTGCAAGGAGACTACAATTACGAGAGTAAGCTAGATGACAGGATTCTTTACTAGGTGAAATTTGCACATTGCCCGGCCAAGAAAGATGGAGACAGGAATGGAGGGGAGTGAGTGAAAGGCACCAAGAAGGGAAAGGAAGGAAAATCTGAGGTACAGGACAGCATAGTGGTCATACAGCATGGTCCGAAGACGTCTTTATGCTACAAGGGACAGATGACAGACAGTCAGTTTGAACCAACATGGATCAGTTAATGTTGTCAGTTTTTCCTGCTGTCCTTCTCCATCCTTCCATCGCCTGTGTTTTAGTTGTGAAAAAAAAAAAGAAGCACAGAGTTCAAAGACACACATGGGACGAAGACGGCGGTAGCCAAGTCTGAGACGAACAAATTAACAGGGGGAGAATCCAGCTCAGTGTTTGTTTGGCCTCTGTTTGTATGATTTGTGGTGGGAGGGAGATGGGGACTGAGGTTTTGAGCAGCTTAGGATGAAACCACGGCCGTAGTTGTGGTTAACCTCAGTGTGGGTCACTCGCTCTACACAAAGTAGAGCTCTGTTGAGACATGAGTCAGGGAATCTCTAATACAGTCGGTGGATTAAAGCAGAACTTTTTTAAACAAAGAATTCTCCATTGCGAAATCAGGATTTTTCATTTAGCGTGCGATCGTTGGATAAGAACACAGAAATGTGACTGTTGACTGTTGCACTCGGCTCCCCGTACGGATGGAAATACCATTTGAGGAATTATATTTATGATTTGGATTTACTATAAACCACTAATGACCTCCCTTTACTGTGCTGCCTTTTACATGACTCTAACACCTCTTTTAGCATCTGCCAGGAAACCCCCCCACTCAATTTGCGGTGAAATGACATTAGTTTTACGGCCGTCAGTCGTCCACGGCAGAAGATTCCAGAGTGTGGCTGAATTTGTCAACTTACACACCAGAAAGGGAACATTTTATGTCCAACTTCACCAAAATAAAAATCTTTTTAGTGCAGCATTGGCAGCAGGAAAATGTTTCTGCTAAATCCAAATGTATGGACACAGTATTCCAGTGCTGGGAAACCACAATACGACAGTTCATCCCACTTTCTACTCCACCCCTGTGTGCACCACCAGTTCAGATTGAACCACAGCCCTCCCTACTTCATGTCTAACCCCTCTCTCAAACAGAAACGTCCCCACTTGTCATGTCACACGTCTAATGAGTCGCCCTGACTCAGACAGAAGCCATGTCCAAGAGATGTCTGTGAAGATTCTTATTCATCCAGGCCATGATATCCAAACAGGGTTTAGTTGTTTAGAAACCGGACTTCTTTTTGGAGTTGAACAACATTTCTTGCCTCAACAGAGATGATGAAGTTCCTCAGTTGAGAAATGAAACATCTTTCAACTACAGGAAGAAGTCCAGTTGTTTTCAACGAAACCCTTTTTGCATATCCAAGAGTCTGTTCACACAGGCAGATGAGATATAAATGTCACAACAAAGCCGGGAGCGTACAAAGAACAATTTTCAGACTGTGATGATTTCTCAGTTGTGTTACCATATTGAGGATCGTCCAGATTTTTATCGTGCGTCTCGTGTAACGACAAGCAATAATCATCTGATGATCATGTTGCAGCTTTTACTATAAGAGTCTGATGTGTTGTAAATCGAACGTATTGCATCCAAGTACTGGATTGTAGAAAATAAATTGCAAACTGTGAAACTGCGTGAGCAGCGGATGGAAGCCACGGTTAGAAAAGTATCAAAGTGTTTGTCTGGATCCACAGGAAAGACCTCTGGAAACAGTGTTTCTTGTCTTAACGTGGTTCTCCTCTCACTCCCTGCATGCATTACAAATATATAAAAATGTCCAATCTCGCAAGAGTTGTGCTATATTGTGAGAATTTGCGATTAAAAAAATGTTTATAAGGGAAAATGATATAGCAAATAATAACCTGGAATATATCTCACATAGTATTGTTTACCTACGAACATTGAACACAGCATTCAGCCCACTCTTCTGTTCCTCACTAGAGAAGAGTGGATTCCTTGCAGTGTGATCACCTGCGTACACTGGAACTTTTTTGTAAATTACAAGTGGCCTGATGTAGAGTTTATTTGACTACCATAATTTCCGGACTATAAGCCGAAACTTTTGTCACACAATTTCAACGCTGCGGCTTATGCAGAGATGCGGCTAATGTATGCATTTTTTTTAACTGCTTGAGCATAAAAAGACAGGTGACAGGTGGTGTCGAGGAAGACGCGACACCACCTGGAAGTCACAACCGCCAATAAACACCAGAAGAAGAAGTTTAACGTACGGTAACGCGCTCTGTACATGAGTAAAATTAGCATAAACTGACCCTCATCATGGAAAATGCAAAAAAGAATGCGACACATGCGGCCTATAGTCCAGAAATTACGGTTAGTAAAAAAAAACAAAAACACAAACAAAAAAAAAGTTTTGGGGCTGCCCCTGTGTCCCCACGATCAATTTTTACGATCGTGATGTGTCTACTGTATGTCTCTAATGTCATAAAATTGCGTGGAAAGGCTAATTTAGTTAGAGGTTGATAAAGGTATGGGGAGATTTGTAAATGGTTATAATATATATGTAAATAATTGAATAACTATCTTGTCTCTACTTTGCGAGTTCTCCCATTATTTTGCAATGGGTCTTGAAACCACAGTAGGAGAGGGACAACTGTACAACTCTCTTTCTCTCAGACTCGTTTGCCTCCAAGCACTAAACACTCAGATGCACAAATGACCACATAAGGAATTGATCTGATTCCAACCTAATTATCCTCCTTCTTTTCTTACTAAGCCTTCAAATCACATCAGTTAAACAAACAATCTGTAGAAATGGGAAGGAGACGGAGCAGCATGTCAGGGGAAAATTCTAGTGGTTCTTTGTCTGAAAAAGGCTACAGTATGTGTTGATTAGACAAGAACTGAAAGTAGAGGAGGAGGAGGAGGAGGAGAGGGGAAGAGTGAGCCTTTCCCAGGATATTTTTGGACGGCGGTGCTGAAAAAGAATGAACACAAAAAGGAGGTAAAGTTAGACGAGAGTTTGTGATGTGTCAGTGTTGCTCCACTGCGGCTGCTCCTCCAGGATGTTTGGCCGCCTGGTGAGGACAACAGCAGTTACAGGCACATGGAGCTTCTGGCTGTGTGGGTTTATAACTCGCCACAACCTCTTTCTTTAGGAATGTTTCTCAATAACATTTCTTAAAAAAAAATCAGCCTCATAATCTCGCACTGATAAAATATTAGGAAGACAAGCTGTAACAGGAGACTCGTCTGCTACGTCCTGACACAGGAGACAAATGGAGAATCCAGTGCACACCAACATGTACATGCATGAATAGAATCATACACACATGCAGATAAATGAACATAGAGACACACAATATAGACAACACACAACATCTACATCTTCCTTGAATGGCAGTCTCACCTGCTTTACCTGGCTCTCTGGTCGTCGCTCTCTCTTGTTTTGACCCTGATGAGAAACATGTTTAAATTATTAAAAAAAAAAAAGAACAAACACCACTTCAAAAGGATTTCAAGTGTGACGGGATAAAAATAAATGATACAGTAAATCTACGACCGACTCGGTCTGTGCCAAAACAACAAACAAGCACAAGAAAGTGGAAAACAACTGTTGGAAATTTTCTCTCCAGTATTCAGTAGAATTGAGATGGACACGTGGAGTCAAACTAAGGCTTGAGGGCTGGATATGGCCCGTTTGGCATTTTGAACCAGCCTGCTAACATTTGACAAATTGTACTCTTCTCCTTTCGGCTTGTACCTTTTCCAAGGGTTGCCACAGCAGATGAACGTTTCCATCTCCCCCTGTCCTCTGTATCTTCTTCTCTGACTCCAACTACCTCCATGTCCTCTCTCACTGCATCCATCAATCTCCTCTTTGTCTCCTACCTGGTAGCTCC
>JAFBJS010009565.1:182746-215055 GCA_016785265.1 Paraplagusia blochii | reverse complement strand
CATCAATCTCCTCTTTGTCTCCTACCTGGAAGCTCCATCTCTAGGATCATTCTTCTACCAATGTATCCACTGTCCCTCCTCTGAACATGTCCAAACCATCTCAATCTGGCTTTTTCTTCAAACCTTCCTGTCTGTGTTGCTTCCAAATTATAATATTAATATATACATAAAATCCTACATTTTAATAGAAGTATTTATGAAGGTTTTTAGTAATTTTTTTAGATTAAGATGGTTTGGACATGTTCAGACAAGGGACAGTGATTATATTGGTAGAAGAATGATCCTAGAGATGGAGCTACCAGGTAGGAGACAAAGTTCTTAGAGGAGATTTATAGATGCAGTGAGGGAGGACATGGAGGTAGTTGGAGTTGAAGATACAGAGGACAGGGGGAGATGGAAATTGTTGACTCGCTGTGGCAACCCCTGAATAAGGGACAAGCCGAAAGGAGATGAAGAAGAAGATTATAATTCTACTTGTGTCTGGATTTCCCCAATAGATAGCTAAGATCAGTCTTTCTCTATCTCTAATTTCACACAAACGTTCCATCTATCTGCTTCTGCCGTCCCCTGCGAGTCAAACAATTTGCCCAAACCTGCCACCAGGGCTCATTCAACACTTCATTTGAGAAGCACATGTGGCATTGGTTATTGATTGTTAGGTGGACGCCATCCTCCCAAAACACAGCACACAATGCTTACAGTTTGTTTTGTTGCTCAACTATGGAGCAAGGATTTTCTCCTTGGTTTATTTACACTAGGGCTTTGTGCCTTGAGCAATTCTCAGTAGTCAAACCCTGTGGCCCTCAGTCCAGCTCCTGACCGTTTCCCCACAGGACCTACACCCCCCGCAAACACACACTCACACACAGGCAGAGGCAGGGAATGTCATGCTTTGTGGTTAGGAATTGAATGTATCATTATTGCCTCATAAAGTTACAGAAACCACAGCTGACTACAAATTGCCCATTTAAAATGTCAAACACAGAGACATGAATTGTCTGTAGGACAGACCTGTTACTGTTTTACTATTGTAAAGTGAATTGAGAGCCATTTTTTTTTTTCGTACCTACCTTGACAACGTGGTTTTTTATTGGCCACTGCCGAGCCACTGATGGGTCTGCCATTAGGAGTGACACACCAGCAGTAGCCAGTGTAGCTGTGGCACTGGATCTGCGAACATAACAATGTGTAAACCATGGACCGTGTCCAAAGGTATTTGTCCAAAAACACTTTAAGTTATATTATCATTATCCTTCTGTCCTTTATCCTGTAATGCCAGAATTTCCCCATTAGGTTTCATAGCCTTTATTCATGACGTTTATATATTTTTTATTTATTCATATTTGGAACTTTATAAATCCCTAAGGAAAATATGTCTGTATTGAGTGTGTGGGGACGATACCATACTCAGGTCCTTAACCAGAGCACTAACTGAGGTATCAGAAGAAGACTAGACGACTCTGGTGTGTCTTTGAATTGGGTTATTTGCACAATTAATACAACTTAGCTCAATTTCAACTATTTTTAATAAAGAATAAACATGATCTTGACCAGGGGTGCCCAACAGGTAGATCGGGATCTACGAGTAGATCTCCGAAGGACTGCTGGTAGATCCTGAGCAACAATAATTAGGTAACAAATAGAAATTAAAACTAGAAACTAGAACTAAAACTAAAACTATTTCAAGATTCTAATCACTGGGCTAAAGTGAGAATAACATATGTATTAAGTCAGTCAGTATAACATAAATATATGTACATATATATATTATATATTTATTTATTTATTAAGGGTGTGACGATTCACTCATATAACGATCCGATTCATATCTCGATTCACAGGCTACGATCTGATTCAGGAACGATTCATAAAAATTATTAAACGATTGATCCAATTCGATCCTATTCGGTTCATTTCGATCCAAACCGATCGGGAACGATTAATTTGCACACCCCTAATATATATGCAGTGTATGTTAGGGGTGTGATGATTCGCTCACATAACGACACGATTCATATCCCGATTCAGGAATGATTAATGAAAATTATTAAACGATCGATCCAGTTCAATCCGATTCGGTTCATTTCGATCCAAACCGATTTATTTGCACACATATCCAGTTTATAAAAGTGAATATATTTAGAGTTTTCAGTCTAGGTAGATCACTTCAACCTGGTCTTTTGAAAGTAGCTCACAAGACAAAAAAGTGTGGACACCCCTGGTCTTGACAATCCCACTTAAAAAAAAAGAAAATCTGCACCAGAAAATGTACTTTTTAGTGTTGGCACACGTTGAATCATGACAAATACTGCATAATCAAACAAAAGGAAAAGTTGTTTTTACCTCACTGTATGTACCGTCGGGATTACAGACAGGCACAAAGACTTGTGGGAAGAGATCCTTGGCCTGCTGCTCCGTGTACTTCTTCTCCGCTACACATCTGGACGTATCTGAGGAACACCACAAATCACCACAATCGCTACACATCACAGAGACCCATGATTCAACCCACAGCTCAACTATTTTCTTATGCAGCACAACTATGAAACCGACCCTTAAAAAGTCGGCGGAGGATGTTGGATCTCACAGATGATGAGGAATGAAAGCAAAACGTGTGGAGAGAGGGGAAGGAAATATTTCTAGACGTTTCAGCAGCAGCAGATACTCGTGTGGCTGGGAATAGAACCAACAGCCCTGCTCTTATTAGGGATAGGTCAGGCAGGCCTCCACAGCGCCTGATGGTAAAGCCATTACTGAGTGAAGCAGCTTGTGCTGCTACTGTAGGACATTCCAGGCACCTAAGAAAAGGGCTGATGCGCAAGGAAAACTTGACCCTTCCTTAATGTCTCTGAGTCCGTCCAAGCGTCCTCTTAAGCCTAGACATTTCTCTAGCTGAGCCTGGACTGTCGCTATTGATCTAAATTAGACATCAACAAAGAAGTGTCCAATGGAATTCTTTCCATTTACTCTTTGGTGAATAGGAAATGGGTTTGGAGGGGACTTCCACTTTAACCACACAGTCTTTTCACGTCCCCCTGTCAAAGACAGCTTAGTCTGTCATTCCTCAGCTGCCTCACCTGACTAACAGTACCAGCTGTGCAAACTGTCAAGAGTTATTGAACAGCAGTTTGTTCAATGGGAACCCATTGTGACCCAATAACTGAAACAAAGTGCTCATCAAGCAGGCAGGTTGAAATCCCATTAAGTCAGTGAGTCAGTTTTTTCCCCGTCTGGTGTGTCACCGTCACGGGAGAGAAGAGAAAAGGAAAGAAGGGAAAGCAAATGCCTTGTCATCGTGAGGCCGTGGGCAGCTTTGAGCACTCGGGGAGCAGTGAGTGGGGGCGGTGCCATGCTCAGTTGACCTCAGTGGCCGTTGGCGGATTCGAACCTTGATCCCTCCGGTCCCCAGTCTGGTTCCTTAACCACTGCCCACTGAAAGATGCTGGGTGTGCCGGGTAAGGCATAACATCATAGTGAACAAAGCTAGAGTTAGCTTCACTGGAAAGCCCCAAACCATCATCCTTCTCCAGGGGTCTCCTACCAAAAAAAGCTGACTGGAAAAAATGAGAGATGACTTGAATCGTCTGATAGAAAAACTAATGTGGTGCCAGGCACTGAATCTTGTCCTAATCCTGGACCTTTTCGTTTACATCGCTTCTTACATCGCTTCTTCTGCTGCTGCTGTCTTTCACAAGGCTGTCCACAAGTGGAAGGGGGTACAAACCCCTCTACACACTCGGTTATTGACGCGTACATGGACTCTTGTCTCTTTCAGCTTCCTGGTGGGAATCCTCTATTCTGTTCCCCGCTGCTGTCGGCCATATCCAGATGTCCGCTCAGAGACGTTCCCATAGAAACACAGCATGGGTATAAAATTGTGGAAGTTCTTTTTCAACATTACAAGCCTTCTTTTTTAACTTTCTTTTGCTCGTAGTCTGTGAATCGGAGATTCTGATGCTTCAATATGTCAGAATGATGCATTGTCCCCCGTCTGTATAGCTGTAAACCAGTGAAGAGATGGGGAGGAGGGCAGAGTGAGAGGAATCATGGGTGAAGCATCGGGGTGTCTGGGCCTTTTCTTTCCATGGTAACAATGTGGGACTCTAAGAAGCTGCCTGACCTCGGCGGCTCTGCTTCACCCTGATGCTTTTCTAACTCTAAATTGAACAGCGTCACATCTATATCTGAATGGAGTCCATTAATTCTTGTCAACAACAACGAACGCTCTCTTCTACAAACTGACTCAATTAGACGAATCGACGAACGATTCCGTGATGAGCACAAATTGTGTGAAAGTGAAGAGATGAAACCTGCCATGCAGAAGTAAAGCCCAGCCCCCACCCACCCTCGGTGTGTCAACCCCACTTGTCTGCCCAGCACTCAGAAAATCAATTATGCTAAAATAATTAAACCCACAAGGTGCTACTTGGACCTAATCTTCACATTGGGGAGCGTCAGGCGGCGCTGAAGTGTGACTCGTGACCTAACCTTTGCATGGCCCTCGGATGACCTCTAGTTGGGGGTCGCGGCACTTGGCCCGTTGGAACTCGCAGCGAGATGTGAAAGTCCTGCCATCAGAAGCGCAGAGGGGTTTGCGAGGAGCTCCGCTGCATTCCATGTTGCACTCCTTATCCTGGTCCACCCGCAGGAACTGGATGAGGGGGGAGAGTTGATGAGCACAGACAACATTTGGTAAATGAACCATTCCAAGCCAAGCAGTAAACTCTGCACTACAACATCTCAGTCTTTGATAGCAGGTGTCATTGTGCAGGGCTTTAGCAAAAAAAAAAAAAAAACTGCATAAGGACAGTTTCAGGCACTGGAGAAAATGCACTTTTGCAATTTCTAGATCTATTAATTAACAAATAAATTAAACCAAGCCACTAGGGGGCACAGCCAGTGTTTTTTTAGTGCTGGTTCCAACCCTGGATAAATGGTGAGGGTTGTATCAGGAAGAACATCCAGCGTAAAATTTTGGCCAATTCTAGAAAGTGAGTACATTAAGATGGTTTAAACATGTTCAAAGGGGGGACAGTGACAGGAAGGAGACAGGTGGCAGACAATGACGAACACTGATGGACACATTGAGACAGGACATGGAAGTAGTTGGAGTTAGAGTTGAGGATACAGAGGACAGGGGGAGACAGAAATTGTTGATTTGCTGTGGCAACCCCACAAAAAAGGTCCAAAAGGAAGGGAAGTAGAATTTACAAATAAATGACACAATAATTTAATTAGTTTTTATTATTTACTTTAACCACAGCTAAATTAAATTTAAGCAAACTGTGATTTGTTCAAATAAAAACTATTAGTATTTTTAAATTACTTTAAAGATTACCTACTTTTTCTTTAAATGATAACTAAGGAACATTTAAATTCTTACATCAGCGGTCACTGATCCGAGGCACCAGACCAGTCAAGAACCCTGGACACGCGGTAGAAACCCATCTTTCAACCCTCAAATGCAGATCCCACATTTTATGATGACTACAGAAACCCCATTCCATGACAGATACTGTCTTTACTGCTGCGGTGATAACAGTCTGGATGGTCTTTTTCATCTCTGGCATGTAGAGTCCAACATCTGTTTTCCCATAAACAGGCAGAGACCACAGAATATGTTTCCATTGTCTTTGGATCCAGGTGAACTCCAGCACAGATACCTGAATGTTGCTCCTCTTTGACAGTGAGCTACGGCTCTACTGTGCATACAGTAATACACTGAGGTGTTTCTTATGCGGCAACTAAGTTGAGTAGGGAGTGGAACGGTCAAGTGGCTGATTCAAAGGCAACAATGGGTAACATTTTTAGGATTGGGATCCATAATTTTCCAAAGGAGACTCATGAGGGATTAATAAAGTTCTATCTATCTATCTATCTGGTATATGATGGTTATTCAGTAAAAAACAAGTTAATATCCAAGACTATACATATTTATTTCACCTTTTTAACCATGTTTGAGATGCCCATAATACATTACAGCCTCTTATTGAGCTGTGATTAACAACCACATCCACACAGAGCCCGTGCTACGACAGGTCTGTCTGGTTGCAGCCACGGTTCGTCTTAGTGGAAGGCGCTTGACTGACATTTCATCATGTCTTTGTCTGTGCCAACACCTGCACAGGTATTCACCTGGAGTCTCTGGAACAAGGACTTCTGGCTGAACGCTTCAGATCACCTGTGTCAATGCCGCCATTGTATGAAGTGGGCTCACTGGGCCACACAATGAGGCTGTGCAGCAGTGGTGTCGGGCTGGCAACAAGCTGTGACTGCAACAATGAATCGAGGGGTTAGTGAATGATAGACCGACTGAATAAACTCCATGTCAATGGGCTTTGTACTGCTACAGTCTGAGCTTTTAGAAAGGAGAACTTTGTCGGTGCAGGTGTTCTTTAACCAAAAATAACTTCAGATTTTTTTTTCTTCCCCTATAATAAAACACTTGCATCTATTCAGTACTGTTCTTTCATCCAAGGTTAGTCTGTGGTAGCTTTTTTTATATATCTTTCCTGCTCAAATATAGCTGAACTTTCTGTTCTCACTAATACTCATCCATATCGTAGGATTTCCATTCATCTTTTGTCAAAAAGCACAAAGCAAAGTTTCCGAGTAACGTTTGCTGTCAAAAGAATGGCCTCTGCCAAGCAGAGAGGAGGAAAGGCCATCCATCCGAGGGGAAGTGGGCAGGACCATCAGCAATAACAGAAGTTTTATGTCTGACATCCCACAAAATGAAGTGAGAGATTAGGTTTGGTGGCAGCCTTTAGCTTTCAGACAAACAGGGCTTCAGGGCTACATGCACCTGGGAGAGGACTGATAGGAAAGGAGGTGTTGCCCTTGGATGGGGGTGGATACAGCCCCCTCTGTCAGCTCCACTCATAAATCCAGGTAGGGGGATCAGATAGATGAGGCCCGTTCAAACACATAGGGAGAGCAGCCGCAGGGAGAGAAAAGGAGTCGTTTGGGTTTACTCTTCACTAACTCTTCTTTCCAAGGACTTTTATGGTTGGATTGTTGGTATTCTATGCAAACTTCACCTTAAAATGATGGGTCGCATGTAGACCTGGACCCACCAAATGAACATGGTCCATAGACTTGTTGTTGCTCTAATAAATATTTGTTAGGCATGTTCTTATTCGCACATGTTGCAGACAAGAGTTATTGTCTGACAAAATGCCTCTAGGTTAAAATATCATCTCAACTCCCAGTGAGGGTTCACACAGGCTTCAGCTTCATGCCAGACACCCAGCTTGCATCAGACGAGTGAGTGCAGAGCAGTGAAGGATGGGCCCTACTAACAAACTGGGAGAGACTACTGTTATAATTCATTAAGTACAAAAAATAATGATCAATCTGTTCTTTGCCGTTGTTTCCACACAGTTGGCAGTGGTGGTCTTGCAGTTTAAGAAGCAAACTTGGGTCCACAAGGCTTCAGGTTCTAATCCACCAGCTGCCAGGTTGCCACCGAGGTGCGCTGAGCTTAGCATAGCACCACCCAGTAAAGGATATGCAAGTGGAGATGAATGAATGAATAAATGTTTTAGTCCATGTTTCCTATACCTTGAAAAATCAGATCTTATAAATGGATTCCAAACATGATCCATCCTTTCACTCGTTCCCTGACTCTATAAATGCCAAAACTGAGGCATTATATTTCAGTGTTGTTGACCACCACCCCCCACTCTCCCCAACATCCTTTCATGAAACACACTCTGAACATAATATTCACCAAATGAGACAAGATGGTTAAAAGATGGTTGTTTGCAAACTCTATGGTGGCTTAATGTGTCTAGCCGTGCTTAGGGGTCGACCACTGGCCTCACCACAGCCCACACTGGCCACCCTAAGTGCTTCCACCCCACGAGCATTATCAGAACCAGCTCTTGCCAGCCACTGGATTGACAACTCAAACAGAGCAATTATGCAGCTCTGCATCACTGTACAATACATGTATGAGACGAAGAGCCAAGCACCAGTGGGACGGTGACAAATCCCCCATAATAAACACACTGTTGTTAATGTCTTTTTATGAAACTGGCCAACCATAAAATCAGCCACCCAAGCTCATGCTCAGGGTGAGTTGACTTTGTCCAAATGATATATAGAAGGTTGGAAAACTTGTACTGACTCTAGTGTGATTTGTGTGGCAGTCGAGGAGACTGGATAAGTAGATGAAGATGAATGAATGAAGGTTAGAAAGCGGGAGTAAGCATCAAGAGATGACGATGTTCAAAGAAACACTTCTTCTTGTTCTCTTGAAATCACTTTTCATTCATCTGCGTTGATATATGGCTGATCCATGGGAGAGCTCTGGGAGACACTGCCCTGATGTCTCATTCCAGCCTCTTTAAGGCTGCATCATCATAATGCTCAGTAACAACAGTATGGAGTCACTGAGTGACCTTCGATTCATCGACACAGAACAAACTTCCACCCTCATTCATATAAAAGACTCCTACAAGACTGAACACATACTGTGACTCAAATCCATTTATTGCTTAAATTCTTTTCTTTCGACTTCAACACAGCTGCCTCTCCCATTCTCTCTGTTTCTTTCTATTCACTTTGCTCTCTTTCCTTTCATTATATCCCCTTTCTTTGTGTGACCACTCTTGGAAGATGCTTTTTGCATCTGCTCAAATAATACAAGAGTTTGGCAAAAGAATAAGAGACGGGTGAGGGAGGGCAAGACGGGTGGAGTGCAAAGAGACTTTTTTTTTTTTTCCAGAACCAACCAGCATACACATCAAATCCTATTACCTCCTCTTGGCTCTACTGCATTGTGGGATTGAATGGAGTACGAAGGAGGCAAGCCTCCAGCAGAGAGCACATTGTGGGCTGGTAAGGGTCTTCTGGTCTGGGAGGCCCGCTTCCAGCACCCCAAGAGGCCCCTCACACCACAGCCCCGTAGGGTCAATGGGGGCCCCAACTGAGAGCTGCGGCAAATGTGTTAAATGGCCTTGGCAGGAGTTTTCCTGCATGGATGCTATAGGACGCAAAGGGGATCATTAGTTTCCAGCATGGTGGAAAGGAAAGAAAGTGACAGCCTTTAAACAGGCTACTAACTCAATCAAAGAAGAGACGTTTAATGGCTGTGAAAGATGTTAAAAGGGGAAACAGTCGGTGTGAAAGGCCACTCGGGCAGGTGCACAATTTTATAAAAACACAAGGACCAACACAGCCCATATGTTATACTTAAACAGAGCAGGTTTGGATGAGAAGCAGCTTGGAGTCATGGAAAAAAACATATCAGACCACCCTGTGGTTTTCTTCAATTCCTTCTTCTTTTCAACGCCTGGTATCACTAAATGTGCATTTGTTTGGACAATTATAATGATAACAACAACAACAGAGTTTGGTTTTAGTGCTCTTATTTAGACAGTCTCCATGGTTTTTTTGATAGTACCCAAATCACTTCAGTTTTTTCATCAATAGCTATGGCACTGTACTATCAAAAAAAGTAAAGTGCTAAAGAAAACAGTGAGACAGACAGACAGATAAATTTTGCAATGGAATTTTATTAACTTGGTATTTCTTGTGTTTTTGTATTCATTGTAATCTTCAGGTAATATACCTTTAGTGGTACCAGGCACACAACACAAAATAGAGGATAACACGGGTGGTCTAATAATTTTTTCTTGACTGTAGGTTTGATTCCTTCGTTTTTTTTGGTATAACTTCCATAAATTACAGACATACTGTATACCATCCCATATGGTCTGGCGGTTAGGATTCCTGGTTTTGACCAAGGCAGCCCAGGTTAAACTCCTGGTATGGGAAGGACATTTTGGGGCAGTTGGTGGCCTAGCGGACTTGGGTTCACAGGGCTCCCAGTTCGAATCCCCCTACCGCCCTGAGCAAGGTATCGTCCCCACACACTGCTCCCCCGGACTTTGATGACGAGTTGAATGCAGAAGACAAATTACGTTGTGTGCTCACAACTTCACAATGAAAAAAAACGTAAATTCCTGAAGGCCACTCCTGTGGGATTAATAAAGTTCTACCTATCTCTCTCTACTGCGTCTGGTGAATAATCTGTCCAAATATCACATCTATTTTACTGCTTGTTTGACTCAGAACTGACGTGGTTACAAGCTCTTAAAACCAAAAATATCCCATCATTTCAACTATAGGCCATTAATCTCCCACAAATATCTGTGAAAATAGTAAGACTACATGTGCTTTTCCAATAAAACAATGTCTAAAAAAAACCCCCACAGTGCTAAATTGTTTTTCCTCCTTGTCGTAATTTCTACTTCATACTGGACTCTGTCTTCAGCCAAGCACAACGGCAGCTGTATGAGCTGCTGGGTGAGTATCATTACCTACGACCTCGACGAAATGTACGGGACCGGTGCTCACAGCAACACTTCTCCCCACATTCCACAGCTTCACAGCCCCATCAGGGAGGAAAGATCTCCCAACCCTTCACCTGCAGGTTAACAACTCACGGCCATTTGTTTCCAGTTGGAAATTAAAGCATCTTAACCCAGATCATAAATAACACTACTGGAGGAGGTGGCTGTCACTTCAACCTGTAAATAATGTGGGGAAGACTCTGACAGTGCACATTCCTCTCTCTGCAATTATGTCTTTTATAATGGAAGCTGCACTTGATCTGGAACCTGGAGGTTTTTATTTATGGGTTGAAAGAGTGCAGTTCTTGGTGAAGACGTCAGTGTGATGCATGAGGGTTAACCCAGGAGTGTGATTTTGGTGCTGCAGATTTCAGGACCTCTGTCATGAAGAGTGATCTCTTCATAACATTTCCCAAACATGGAACAAACACAACCTATTCCTCGACATCTCTACGGACTGATGGTCAAAAAACACACCGCGTTTCTAAACTTACATTCATATATGGAAACTGAATCTGTACCTACCGTGAGAGCGGAGAACCTCTGCGCGCCCCCTGCGCAGAGCAGGCTCAGCAGAACAAGGAGCGGACTGACGCGCATCCTGGCGCAGCGCAGAAGGCAAACTCTCCAAATTACGCACGGCCAAAATTTAAGTCCTTGGTGTCCGGCAGTCACCAAAACCGAACCAGTCTTATCGTGGAAAGACTAAATATCCTAATCCCACGATAGTTCTTGTGAAAATGCAAGTGTTGGGACAGGAGATGCTGTTTGACTTCTTTTCGGTTTCTTTTCTTGGACAGCCCCTCTGATTATTTCTAGCACGAGATTGTCCCTGACTTTTCTCCTCACTCCAGGTCTCTTCCAGTCCGAGTTCTGACATCCACCTCAACACTTTGTTTTTAAGGTTGGATCCGTCCAGGTCCCTCGGTTCTGACAGTGTCCAGTTGCTGCAGGTAAGCGTGGTTGAAGTCCTCAGGTATTCTTCTCCTCTCAGCCTATCAGACCGCTTGACAGAGTCCGGGGAAGGATGTTGGTGGATGGTGCGTCGGCAGTGAAGTTTTGGATGAGACCAGAAACTGTCGTGTGTTATAGACCGGGAGTGCGCGCTCAAACACCACTGCTCTATGACACCCACCACACGCCCCCACCACCTCCTGCACAATTCCCTCTCCGCCTCATTGTGTCAAAACACTGCTCCAAAACGACGGAGGACAAACACAGACAGATTAATTACCTATCAAAGAGACTTTTTTTAAGTCTCAGTGTCGGTTGTATTTAATATAAATCCATAAATCTGGACAACGCTCAAATAACTTTGAAAGGTTTTTGAGGGGTAACTTGACATTCAGAGTGAGGTGTTGTGGTTATAACGCCACCTAACGGTAGATACATACAGTACAAGTACAAAAAGTCTATTGGACATGAGTTTATAGAATATATATACTGTATGACCCGGCAGACCAAACAATGCCAGTAAATAAAATATACAAAAGAAACAGCGCAAAACAAATTGCTTAAAAAAATACAATCTTAGGTTTCACTTCTATTTAGTTCACTGGTTGGTCAACAAAAACGTGACGCTTGTCTAGTCATATTATTTTTTGGAACGGAATTGCCTAAAACTAGCCTCTACCAATATATATGACTTTTTTTTTATTACAAATGCACCTTAATTTAACCCCGGTAATTAAGCAAAACCTTTTTTTTAAATGAACATGTAAATATATATAAAAAATCCCACAGGTCAGGAATTTTTAATGTCTTTTAAAGACAAAAACACAGAGTGAAAACTAAAAAAAAATCTTTATCCTGTGTTCTTATAATAATAAAGTTATCTCTGAGGACAGTTTGTTTTAGTCTTTGTGACTCAAAAACACAGAAAACTCTATTGTTAAAATACCTTGGGACTTACGGTATTTTATACGTTTCTTCTTCTAAATGTTAAACGGTTGTTGTCCTTGTAACCATTTCTGTTTTTATTATCACGACAGAACTTTGATAAAAACCTTCACAATGAAACACCACACGTTGTAAATCGTAAAAAAACACTACTTAGGTTATTAAAAGCTGGTCTGTTATCGTAACTGATATATTACACCTATATTTAGCTGTAAGACCGTTTAAATCAATCGTACACTGAATGTGGTAAATCTATGGGTACAGACTACAGCTCCCATAATGCCTCAATACATTTTTTTCCTTTTCCCGCTATACGTCAAAACAACTTCCTTCCGCTTCCAGGGCTCTCCAGCGCCGGCTGCGTGGTTTAGCTGCGTGAGCTAACCGATAAACGCTCTCGCCTTTGTTTTGATATATAGAAAAGTAAGAAACAACAAACAAGATGTATCACGAAGAAGAGGAGACGACTGTAAGTGTATATTCCCGATTATATTTACCATAACGGCGTTTCTGTGCTACAACGGACATACGTTATTAGCCTTAGCTTGGCGTAGCGTTGCTAACTGTAGTAGCCACGGTTACTCTCGATGATGTAGTTTTAACAATACTGTACAGATGATGCAATGACATCCTGTTACACTGGTGTCAATGGTCCAGTCTGCATTTCATGTGTTTCTACTCAACATATATATTTATGAAACGCAAAATGAACAAATAAACGTATAAAGGTTTACATTTTCTTGGTGTTAAACGTCTCGTTATCCTTCTTCCTCCACAGTATGACCCGTACGACTACGACCTGCACACTGGTTAGTTGACACAGTTATATTTTTCAGTGAAATCAACCATACGCACTGTATTTGCAAGTGTTCACACCAGCCATATCCACACTGTTCCTCAAAGGGCCGTGAGGTTTTGTTCCAACCAAGCAGTAACACACCTGAGTTGATAGGTTAATCAACAGATCTCAGACATCAGGCAGCTGATTGGTCAAGATCAGAGGTGTCACACCCAATTTCATCGTGGGCCAGATTTTAAAACTGGCATGAGGTTCCTGGATGACCTCAATATTATGAGAAATTAACTGTAAACGTAACTGTAAATGTTTTCCCTTCTCTCGATGTATTAAATATTGTGGTTTTATGGGAACATTGGATCTGGAACAGCCACAGCTTAAAGTTATCAACACATGAGAAATTACATTTGGAAAAATTCCCACGTCAGTGTTTTTTGTTTCTGTTTGTAGTCTTTCCACATCATTTTTAATGCAAAATTTTATTTGCAGGACAAAATGTATGTGCTATAACAAAAATCATGCATTATTAATATAACAAATGACAATATATAAGGTCTACTGGTGGGCCAACTCTTGTATACATTTGATTTTATCTCGCTGGACAAATATAATTACAATGCAGGCCAGGTCCGGCCCGTGTGCCTGAGTTTGACACCTATGGTCAAGACTGTGCTCTTGGCTGGTTGGAACAAAAAAAACACACGCTCTCGGTGGAACAGTTTGTTGATGTCTGATTCACACAAACTAACTGTATCTTTGTTTGTGTGAACCTTTGTATCTTCCTCTCCATTCCTTCTCGCTCAAGGTGATCCCAAGGCAGACCTGGCCTATGAGAGGCAGTACGAGCAGCAGACGTACCATGTCATTCCCGAGGTGATCAAGAACTTCCTGCAGTATTTCCACAAAACCATCTCTGACTTGATTGATCAGAAGGTGTACGAGCTGCAGTCCAACCGTGTCTCCAGTGAGAGCATTGAGCAAAAGATCTATGAGATCCAGGATGTTTATGAGAACAGGTGACACTTACACACCAATAACAGACTATAGGTCAGAGTGGTGGAGCTGTGCTCATATATTTTTTTCCTGTCACTGTGTAGTTGGAACAAGTTGACGGACCGTTTCTTCAAGACGTCTCCGTGGCCAGAAGCTGAGGCCATTGCATCACTCGTCGGCAGTGGTCAGTGTATAATACTTTTAGGAGGAGTGTAGTTCGCTGGAACAGTTTTCCTGCTAATGTTTCTACTATTTATCCCTTTGATTTATTCGTAATATGTTAAATACTGAGGATCAACTGTTCAGAGCAGTGGAGACTGTGGGAGAGAGGAGACGAATAGAGGACAGACAGGATGGAACAACTGGAGAAAAGAGTCATCTTATGTGATGGGAAAGGTTTAGAGGACAGTTGAGAGACCCGCCATGATGAATTATAGACACTAGGAATTGGTAGAAGACAGGAGACAGAGCTGGAGGAGTTAAAGATGTATTCCTGATCCTGTCCAACCTTGTCTCTCTTAAAGAGATTTAAAAGAGACAAGGATGGACAAGATCAGGAATGAGGGACAACACAGACATAGGAAGGTTTGGAGAAAATCCAGAGAAGCCAGATTGAGATGTTTTGGACATGTTCAGAGGAGGGACAGTGATTGAGATTGATGGAGGACGTGGTTTGAGTTGAAGATACAGAGGACACGGGGAGATAGAAATTGGTGACTTGCTGTGGCAACACCTAACAAAAAAGGGACAAGCAGAAAGGAGACATATATTTATTCTTAAGATGAGAAAATATACTATTTTATTTGTAACCAATGTCCTATTTTTCCTTTTTGTAGCAGATAGTTTTAGTTTGCTGTGTGTTTAATACATTAGAAATATTTTTCTGTTAAACAGACGCAGTGTTCCTGATCCTTTATAAGGAGCTGTACTACAGGCACATCTACGCCAAAGTCAGCGTGAGTAACAGCTTAGTGAAAATTCTCCACCCTCGCGTCATTTTGCAGTTTTTTTTTTTTTATCTGAACCACTTGTTTTGTTAATTTTTAGGGCGGTCCAACATTGGAGCAGAGATTTGAGTCATATTACAATTACTGCAATCTCTTCAACTACATCCTGAGTAAGTTTGAACGTCCTGAGTTGTTATTATCGGTGTGAAGTAATTGGTGAAAGGAAAGATAAAATATTATTTTTCATTATGAACAGATGCTGATGGTCCTGCTCCATTGGAGCTGCCAAACCAGTGGCTTTGGGACATCATTGATGAGTTCATTTATCAGGTACAGTCAGTTCCACCGGCTCTTAATCACAGCTGAGTAACAAAGTTGAAGGTTTCAAAATACTATAGTGTTGCTATGTTTGTCCATTAACCCGCTAACAAAGTTTAAGATGTTAACGCAAAAAAATGTGATTTAGTTCCAGTCCTTCAGCCAGTATCGCTGTAAGACGGCCAAGAAGACAGAGGAGGAGATTGAATTCCTGAGGAATAACCCAAAGATCTGGAACGTTCACAGTGTCCTCAATGTTCTCCATTCACTGGTGGACAAGAGCAACATCAACCGTCAGCTGGAGGTGTACACCAGTGGAGGTACCATGTCTGTGTTTTTATTTTGAACAAGTGCAACCTGCTCTACTCGCTCTGATTCAGAAAATAAACGTATGCCACACTTGTCAAAGGTGACCCAGAGACTGTGGCTGGAGAATATGGACGTCATTCCTTGTACAAGATGTTGGGTTACTTCAGTTTGGTGGGACTCCTCAGGCTCCACTCACTTCTGGGTGATTATTACCAGGCCATCAAAGTTCTGGAGAACATTGAACTCAACAAAAAGGTAAGATGGTATTTAGATCAATGCACAAACGAATGTGAGTTTTAATGTGACAGGATAATTAAATATTTCTGGTTTTCGTCTCTCAGAGCATGTACTCACGTGTACCCGAGTGTCAGGTCACCACGTACTACTACGTGGGCTTTGCCTACCTGATGATGAGGCGCTACCAGGATTCCATTCGAGTGTTTGCCAACATCCTGCTCTACATCCAAAGGACCAGGAACATGTTCCAGAGGTCAACATATAAATATGAGATAGGTTGACTTTTACATTGATAAGGTGAGAGGTGATGAGTCTGTCTCTTATACACATCTAGATGTGTATAAGAGACAGTCACCACGTACTACTACGTGGGCTTTGCCTACCTGATGATGAGGCGCTACCAGGATTCCATTCGAGTGTTTGCCAACATCCTGCTCTACATCCAAAGGACCAGGAACATGTTCCAGAGGTCGACATATAAATATGAGATGGTCAGTCAGAGCTGGGCTCATCCATCACTTCTCACCATTGGTATCTATGCAAAACATCTATATGTGGAATTGTTTAATTAGAATTAGTGAGAATGTTGTCCCTACTTGTAGATCAATAAACAAAATGAGCAGATGCACGGTCTGCTGGCCATCGCTCTGACCATGTACCCGATGCGCATTGACGAGAGCATCCACACCCAGCTGAGGGAGAAGTACGGAGACAAGATGCTGCGAATGCAGAAGGGGTGAGAAACAAGAGATGAAGTGGTTTGTAGTGTTGGTCTTAAGATTAGATTCAGGTTTTTATACTTTTACCAACATTGAACCCAATGCATAGAATTTATTTGTATTTATTGTTGGTATCATTGCAATACTGTCTTAAATGACAATATTGTAACTTTTTTGTAGTGTTGGAAATCTAACCTATTCAGCATTCAGTCGACTTTGTACAGCAGGCTAGAGAGGTAGAGATCAAGTGTAAAAAAAGTGAATTTGCATCTTCCTAAACAATTCTGACTCCAAGTGATCCAAGCCTCAATAACAGAGAAGTAACTGTCTTGCTACTTGTCCTGTGGAAAAAAATCTAAATAAATCCACAAAAGTCTGGTTTTACTCACTCCACAGTGTAATGAAGACTTTTTTTGGACCATGGACTGGTCTGTCTGGCAGAGAAATTCCCCTAAAACTGGTATTTTAGTATAAAAACTATAAAAGTCAATGTCCATGAAGGCAAAACTCTTCACCTCTAAGTGGCGAAGCAGTTTTAAAGGCGTCATTAAAGAGCCACTACGTCCTTCAATGTCCGCGATCAAAGAATGCATCTCTGCGATAGACGGCACAAGGAGGGTGTTGGTAACTGTTAATTTAACATCTTGGACCAGGCCTGAAGACACAAACACGAGGGGATTCAGTTATTTCTAAAATTAAAACACTGTTCACCATCAAACAGGATGTTTAGATTTATCTCTGCGGTCTGGTACTTACTGAACCATGCACCGGCACTGGTCCGTGGCCCAGTGGTTGGGAACCACTGATGTAAGACGATAAGACTTACAGAATAATATTTCATGTTTAGAGACCTGCAGGTGTTTGAGGAGCTGTTCAGCTTCGCCTGTCCCAAGTTCTTGTCGCCCGTGGTGCCAAACTACGACAACGTCCACCCCAACTACCACAAAGAACCTTTCCAGCAGCAGCTGAAAGTCTTTGCCGAGGAAGTGCAGCAACAAGCCCAGCTCTCCACCATCCGCAGGTAGAACACGTTACTGTTGTAGTTAAAATAAGAGTCAACGTCAACAACTAACGCTCGGTGAATTCTCTCAGTTTCCTGAAGCTCTACACCACCATGCCTGTGGCCAAGCTGGCAGGATTCCTGGACATGACTGAGCAGGAGTTCCGCATTCAACTGCTGGTCTTCAAACACAAAATGAAGAACCTGGTGTGGACCAGTGGCATCTCAGCTCTGGACGGAGAGTTCCAGTCTGCTTCTGAGGTTGACTTTTACATTGATAAGGTGAGAGGAGATGAGTCTTAATTTGCCTTTGTCACAGACTGTGAAACAGCAGATTGGAATCACAGCTGTTTGTTGGTGTTTCTCTACCACAGGACATGATCCACATCGCTGACACTAAAGTCGCTCGTCGATACGGAGACTTTTTCATCAGACAAATCCACAAGTTTGAGGAGGTGAGTGTTGGCCTGAAACGGAACAAAACATTGAACCGTGACATTCAACCATTTACTAATTTTTTTTTTTTTACCCTTTCTCTGCCTTTAGTTGAACAGAACGCTGAAGAAGATGACCGTCACTGGCTCCACTGGAGGATCAGGGAGCAACGCAAGTCGAGGAGTGTGAACAGCGACATTAGAAACATCTCACTCTGCCTCTCTCTTAATTATTGAACATTTTCTATGTAACGAATAAAGATAGAGTTGTTTGACCACGCCGCTCGTTTTCTTTTTTTTCTTCCATTCATTATCTCCAACAACCACTAGGTGGCAGCATTTGCTAAACCCTCACTGGACCAAATTAAACAACCTAGTGTTTGCATTTGAAACCGAATGGATAAAGTGCTTTATAAACGTTTTAAATTAGTGTTATTTTACTTTTTCCTGCCAAACTTTATTATAGTCTCAACCCAAGACACATTACTGCTGAAGGTCACTCTCTTTAGAGTTGTTTGTTGAAACTGGACCTGCGAGTACAATAGAAGTCCAAACAGAGGAAGTCATTGTAAATGTCCAGGGAATAAATATTTAGTTTCACGGGTCATTAAGGTTTGTTAGATTCCTACACTTAAAATGTTTGGCCTTTTGTCTTTGGTTTCTGCTGCTACATTATCATCAGATCTTTTACTGAGAGCATAGATTGTTTTGTTGCATAAATCTTTTATTGTCACATTTCATCCAACAACGTTTCCCAACAAAGACATCAGAGCTGGTGATAACAAAAGAATAAAAACTTACAAAAATGTGAATATAAAAAAAATTAAAAAACACACACCACTCATCAGAAATGATGTCTTTGCCACTTAAATGAAAAATCCAACGACACAATGTCTGTCACCATAGCAACACATACAGCACATATACTACAAACATCCACTTTTATTTGCTTCCTGTTTTGGTAAGCCAGCATTTTTCTTCAAAAATATCTTTTAGAGTTCAGCACACTTTCTGTAAAATAAAAAAATAAAGCAAATGCTGCTCACTTTGAGCATGACTCTTACTCCCTTGAGTGGCAGTGAAAGTCTCTGGGCATGATGCCATCTTAATGGGTATAAAAAATTTTTGGATAAATCATATATATTTAAATTCTATATACACATTTTTGAGGATTTTTCCGGCACACCTTAATATCAATCAACAAAAGGAAATCCATTATTTGGAGGCTTCTTTTTCTCCTCCTCTCACTTACCTGTGAGATCATGCTTAAAAAAACACCTAGATTCTTCATGACCACTTTTGTCCTTGAAGCGTTTTGGCCAGTTCTCCATTCTACAAATACAGTTCTGTTATCATTAAACGAAGCTGAAATTAATTTCCCCCGGGTGTAAAAAAAAATTGACAGCAAAAACTCCAGGGAAATAAGTCAACGTCTTGAATTAAATTAGTTGATAGTTTTACGTATATTAAAAACCGTTAACATCAGAACAGTCTTCTGATCCTGGATCACTTCTTCAGCACTGGATGGAACACATAAAGAATGCAGCGAGGATAATGTGTCATTAGCTCTTGGTTTCCAAAGTGGCCCCCTGCTGGTCTGAGTGTGTGTTTGCAGTCCAGGTGTCACTACGTACCGATTTTAAGGTCACGGTGAGCACAAGCTCCTCCCACAGGGAGGGCTAAAATTATTTGTTGCTCCACTCTATGAACAAGAGTCTTCGTCAACGGTTGATTATTATTTTATCCTCACTAAGACTCAGTGATCAGTCTGTCTTTCCTGAGGCGCCTGAAGTGGCACCATCTTCAACATGAGATCCAATTCAAACAACTGAGAACAAATTCTCCAACCGTGGGACACACTGGTCCTGTGAGGTTGGCTGATGAGGAACCGTAGACATCACACACCCCCTCCCACCGCCTGTCCATCACATGGAAGGTCGCGTGGAGGTACGAGGACACACACGAGCCATGACTGCGCTCAGACCAGCGAGGCCTCGGCTAGTCATAACTCCGTGATCTCCAGGGGACTCTGCGAAATCGTGTCTACGTCCTTGTGGCGGTGCATCGGGGTGGACTTGGCCGACTCCGTGCGGGCGTTCCGCTCGCTGTAAAGCCCCCTGTCTGCGTTCAGCGCCTCCATAGAACGTGCCAGAGCCCGCTGGTCGTCCTCTGGCAGGCTGTTGAGATCTGATGCCAGGAGGGTTCCCGTGCTGCCGTGCACCACGTGGATGCCTTCGGGGCCCTTGAGTTCCACGGGGAGTTTGTGCTTGAAACGCAAAGTACCGCGGCCACCGCCCATTCCCAGACGTTCGTCCTCGTCTTCGTCGAGGTCGCTCTGGATAAGCTTTTGGACGAAAAGGAGAAAAGATGAATTGACAGAATGTGGAAAAAAAACAGTTTGCAACAGTGTTTGCAGATAGAAACTCTGGAAATCAAAGCCAGGAAGCAAAAGTTAGTACTGGAAAGGAGGAGGAGAAGAGAAAATTAGATGAAGCGAAGTGAAAATCAACAGGAAAATAGATGAACTGAGAGAAAAACTCAGTCCAAGACACTGTTCTGCTTTGGTCCCAACACCAAAGCAGTGGACAGAACATCCAAAGAAGGAATCAAAGAAGTTCACACTCCATCGTTGCCAGACAGGAGAGGCCGATGCAAATAAATCATCGCCTTTCCTGAGCCCACCTCAGTGACGGATGAGATATCTCCCTGACTGGTGGACACGGTGACGAGTCGAGCTGCAAAGAGCTTTTTCAGCCTCAGGTAGTCGTCCAGGACCACCTTGAGCAGGGAGCCCTGATAGGACAGCAGTTAGGTTTAAACACAGTCCATCATCTCCACAAAGCCCACTCTGGTGGAGCTCATAAAACAGATGGACAGCAGGAATCTGATTATCTGGGCATTCTCTATCAGAACACCAAACCAGACTGGAGGTGAGACCAATTTTCTACCCTCGTCCCCCAGTGTGTCTCTCAATGACGATGGCAAAGTGATGGAGTCTTACCTTGATGGGCCCCTCCCTCATGATTTGGCCGAGTTTAGCGATGTTGTCATACTCTTGGATGGCCGCTCGCAGGTAACTATCGTCTTCAGGCTTGGCCTGAGGCTCTCGACCAAATGTTCCCTGTGAAGAAGATATTTATACATGAAAAAATACAACATTGCAGCCTGTAATATTACATTTTTCTGAGCACTGACATGAGTACGTGCTGGGCTGTTCCACAGGTCAGTTATCTCACTCAGGTTCTCCGGCAGGTCGTCTTCGTGGTCAGCCTGGGCGGCCAGCTCCAGGTTACGACAGAATGGATCCAACCAGACAGGGTTGGCTCTAGAGACAGAAACAAAGTCCATCAATGGAGACATGGTGAAATACAGAGCACTGTCATTAAATAAAAAAATATTCTAAAAAAAAACAAAGAAAACACTAAGGAAAAGAAAGGAAGAAAAGCAAACTCCTTGTCATTGTGATCTGCACCACTGCACACTAAGAAATGTCACCTCTGTATTTAACCCATCACCACAAGTGAACAGTGGGCAACTTTTATTGCCCGCAGAGCAGTGAGTGGGGAAAGAATGATGCAATGTCTTTCCTTTTTTTGTCATATCTTGGCTGTGTATCTCACCCTACAATCCTCCAAATGCAGTTTTCATTTAAGCCATTCTCTCACCCCTCAAATGAGTACTTGTTAGTGTTGGGCATGTCCAGGATGTCCATCAGACCCTGGTTCCCTATAGGTGAAGAAGAACAGAGGAAGAATAATCATAAAAAACCATAACAATGATGACAGATTATTTTAGCATCAGGAGCTGATGTCGTGTCATCACCTGTTGATCCTGCAACAATGGCCTTGAGTTTCCTCTGGTGTCTAGAACAGGATTTAAAAAAAAAATACATGAAGCTGCTGCTTTGACCAACGAAGTGACCGCAGCGATTCAGGGACGAGTGAAAGACATGACTTACACTCTGCGGTAATGCCAGTTCATCGTCACAAACAGAATCCCTGCCAAGCACAGCAACACGGCCAGGATGATGATCACCAGCTGCAAAAGCCAACAAAGAAAGAACAAGTTGTAAGCATCCCATAATGCACCACCAATAGGCAGAAGACAAGAGGTGGAGGAGTTAAAGATGCTGAGATTCTCTTTAGGAGAGACATGGATGGACAGGATCAGGAAGGAGGTGATTAGAGGGACAACACAGACAAGTAATTTGGAGAAAAAGCTAGAGAAGACAGATTGAGATGGTTTGGACATGTTCAGAGGAGGGACAGAAGTAGAGAAATCATCCTGGAGATGGAGCTACCAGGTAGGAGACAAAGAGGGGATTGATGGATGCAGTGAGGGAGGACATGGAGGTAGTTGGAGTCAAAGTAGAAGATACAGAGGACAGGGGAAGATAGAAAATGTTGTCTCGCTGTGGCAAAAACCCTGAAAAAGGGACAATATCCCATAATGTAGGCAGGGTCTCTCTGCAGCACATCATTACACACCTGTAGTGTGGTGATGTCATCCGGCAGCTTGTCTCCTACGGCGGGTTGAACATCCACCACGTTGTATGTTCTGAACAGGTTTCTCAGCTGCTCCTTGTTCTCGTCGATCATCTGAATTACTCTGCAGGAAAGGAAGAACACCAAATGTCACTGAGGACGGGAGACAGCAAATACTCACAAATACTCAACTGCACTGTACTTTAAAGGTACCTGTCAACGTCCAGAATAGTGTTTGTCTGATTGTTGACAACGTGGATCAACATGTCAGTCTGAGCATAATTCACCCTGCCTTTCTTGTCCACATGTAACTGGGAAAACAGACAATGGACAAGATATTTATATCTGCAGAATAATAATGGAAAAGTCCATTAAACAGTTTCTTCAAAAATGGTATATATACTGTATATACTTATATGTACTTATATATAGTATGTATTCAGTACATGACAGACCTGGATGTCATCTAAGTTGACCGTCGCTCCTGTGATGTTGGACAGCAAGTTGATGAAATCTTCCTGGTTTTCCCGGACAAAATCTGGAATATCGTTAAAGACGATCTTGACTCTCTGGTCATCGCGGAGGATGTAAATGTTCACGTTGGTGGTTGTACAGTGTCCGGCATAATCGCAGGCCAAGATCTCCAGTGAAAAGAAGCCTGGGTTGTAGGCTGTGAACAGGTCATAGGTTCTGATCATGCCGTCCATCAAACCTGTGGAAGTAAGGACACACGTTAATGTGAAGAATGGGCTTTTTTCAGTGGTTACCACATGAAGTCAACAATTTACATCTCTAGGATCATCCTTCTACCAATGTATCCACTGTCCCTCCTCAGAACATGTCCAAACCATCTCAATCTGTCTTCTCTAGCTTTCTCTCCGAAACTTAATTCCTGAAATCACCTCACTCCTGATCCTGTCCATCCTTGTCTCTCCTAAAGAGAATCTCAGCATCTTTAACTCCTCCACCTCCTGTCTTCCACCTATTCCTAGTGTCTCTAATCCATCCATCATGGCTGGTCTCACAACTGTCCTGTAAACCTGTCCCTTCACCTTTGCTGACTCTCTATCACAGATCACTCCTGACTCTTTTCTCCAGTTGTTCCATCCTGTCTGTCCTCTATTCTTCTCCTCTCTTCCACAGTCTCCACTGCTCTGGACAGTTGATCCTCAGTATCTAAACTCCTGCATGTTCTCCACGTCTTACTACGACTGACCTTCATTCCTCCTCTCTCCAGTCCAAACCTCCACCTCTCTAGGTTCTCTCCTAGCTCTTGCCTGCTCTCACTGCAGATCACAATGTCATCTGCAAACCTCGTCCATAGAGACTCGTGTCTGACCTCATCTGTCAATCTGTCCATCACTACAGCAAACAAGAAGGGGCTCAGATCCATGATGAAGTCCCACCTCCACCTTAAAGTCTTCTGTCCTTCCAACAGCACACCTCACCACTGTTGTACTGTTCCCATACATACCCTGCACCAGTCTAACGTACTTCTCTGCCACTCCTGACTTCCTCATACAAAACCACAATATCTCCCTTGGCACAATTACATGTATTTTAACATCTGCTGTTATTGACGACTACACGTACCAATTATAAAGATGCTGCCGACGTCCTCGCTGTCGTTGCTCTGTGACTGGTAGTAGCGTATTGTGACAATGTGATACTGCACCACGCTGTTGTTTCCAATATCATTGTCTACAGCCACCACCTTGATCAACTCTGAACCCACTTTGGCATTGGCTGCCACGCCTGAAACAGAAAAAACACGGAGACGTAGAGACAAGTGTTTCCCTTTTAGACCAAAGATCACTTCAGCCCAAGCTACAACACTGAGGACCTGCGGTGTACTCCGCCTTCATGAAGCGTGGTTTCTGGTCATTAATGTCTTCCAGTTGGATGCGGACTTCCAGCAGGCTGGGGTCACTGGCAGGGTTGAGTGCTCTGTTCTGTAGTGCCCTCTGACTCCTGGGAGGAGTCCAGCTTTTGTTGCTGGTCGCCTTGACCATGATGGAGAAGACCGGGGTCTCCTCCCTGTCCAGATCTTTAAACAACTTCAACTCTCCGTCTAGACTCAAGCCAAAGTTACCGTCGCTGTTTCCTCCTGCAGGAAATGATGGAAAATTTATGTTCGGCCGTCAAACATGGAAACAATGTTTTATTTTAAAAAGAAAGACAAGATAGATGATTTCATTCAAATGTTCATGTGTGTTTTTTATTCTTTCAACAAAGAGGACTTCATTCTCAACTCACAATGAGATCAGCTTCAGACAAATGACCTTTAACCCTTATTTGTTTTCAACTCAGCTCTTTAACGGCAGCGTAAAACTTGTTACAGTGTTGCAGCCTCACCTGCGATGAAGTAGTACACCACCGCGTTGGAGCCCTCGTCAGCGTCCACCGCTCTGGTTATATTCCCCACCACTGTCCCTGAAGGAGAATGCTCAGGCACCGTCAACAACTGGTAAGGCACGCCGCCTCGCTGGTGAGTGTGAGCACCACAAAGAGAAGAGAACCATGGAAACTCAAATAAGTTGAGGGCCACCACCCACACTATCATTTCACCGAAGGGCCACGTCAGCTTTCAGTGTTCAATACAAAAGAAAAAAAATTACAACACGGAACCACAAGGAGACTGTGGATCAGGGTTTTGAGAACTACAGGATTTACCATAAAATGTGGAGAACAAATCTATAAAATATTATTATAAATGTAACTTTCACATCAAGGTGGGGGCCGCAAAATATCGTTCCATGGACCGCAAATGGCCACGGGCCACGAGTTTGACACCCCTGATTTACAGCAATAACACAAATGTATAGATGTAAAGGCATATTATGTAGTCTGTAAAAATTTATGTCGTTTTTTTCCTCCCATATGAAAACCCAATGACACAATGTCTCAGTAGCCTAAAAATAGTTTTGGGGATAAATGACTGTATTTTAAAGTGAAAGACTCTAGATGGCAGCATTTAATTCATCTCATACTCCCGCAGTGGGTTTGTATAGATTAATAAATAAATATTATATCATATGCATCATATTGGTTTACGTCGGAATCAGAAATTCAATGTTTGGACAGTAGCAGGATGTCAGTTGACAAATATAAGATTATGATAAGGTCCTTAAAACATAACAGCAGGGATTAAGGATGTGACTCTTGTATTGATTGCAAAGCCTACATATAATCCAGGATTTTTGAACTGCTACAGGACTATTCTCTCTAAGCTAGAACTTAAAACTGAACTGAAAGCGAATCTGTAAAATCAGCTCAGTGATTTGTAATAACATGTGAACTTAATTTAAACAAAAGTACACATCCATTCAGACACCACATACCGGTGGTTTAAGGAAGACTGGTTCATTGTCGTCAATGTCCAACAGCGCCACCTGCAGAGGCTGCGTGGTCTCATAAGGCACTGGTTGGCCCATGTCGCGGGCAACAATAATAAGCTGAGAGAGACAGAGGTTTGGGGTCAGTGACATAGTTGAACAGTGATGAACTTCACATGGACTGCACAGACGTCCAGTGGACTCACGATATGAAGGGCCTGTTTCTCTCGGTCCATTTTCACTGTCGTCGTAATGACTCCGGAGAAGGGATCGATGTGAAAGTTTTCCCAGTCTCTGTTTCCCGCTCCCGTCTGCAGGAAGGAATAACGGACCTCTCCGTTCACGCCCTCGTCGGAATCTGTTGCATAGACTTCATACACAGGGAGACCAGGAGGCTGCTCCTAGGACGAGAGAAGAAGACAGAGAGTCAATGTGTGCTTTTTTTAAATGAAGATACTCTAGAACTTCAAGTACTACTTTGCTCTTTACCATAGATTTATTTTAAATTAATCACGTTTTAACACTTAAAATAATATTAAACTCAAAGAAGTAAGTAAAACTAAGTAGTCTCTTTTTTAACATTTACTTATGAAGATCTTCAAGTCTCTTCTACACGATCTCTTCCTTTTTTCACCTCTCTTATCATCTTCCTTAAGAAACCTTAAAGTCTCTAATCTCTAGGGGTGTGACGATTCAATCACATAACGATCCGATTCATATCTCGATTCACAGACTACTGTGAAAAAAAATATTAAACGATCGATCCAGTTCGATCCGATTCGGTTCACTTCGATCCAAACCGATTCAAAACGATTAATTTGCACACCCCTAATATATATATAGTGTATATTAGGGGTGTGACGATTCACTCACATAACGATCTGATAAATATCTCGATTCCCAGGCTACGATTTGTTTCAGGAACGATTCATAAAAATTATTAAACGATCGATCCAGTTTGATCCGATTCGGTTCAGTTCGATCCAAACCGATTCATTTGCACACCCCTGCTAATCTCCCTCAGATTCCCTCTTCTCCATAGATTATAATCCATCAGTGTTGACCTGGTTCCACTCCTGGGTTCCTCTCTCTTTTAGAAATAGGTGTGTAACTACCACGGTACCTCAGAGATATGGATGATGGTTCCATTAGCTGGTCTGACAAACACAGGTCTGTTGTCGTTGACGTCTATAACTGTGATGATGAGGTCTGCTGTGCCCCAAAGTGGGGGGCGCCCCTGGTCAGTGGCCACCACAGTCAGGTTGAACCGCTCAGAAGACTGGAGCAGACGACGAGACCGGAGCAGTCCAGCGATCGGGTCCAGGACAAAAGCATCTGGAAAGGAAGAGGCATACAGGTCAGAGAGGGGGATTTCACTGACAACCTTCTGCCCTTTATACATTTGATTTGATAAAGAAATTAAATAAAACAGTGGCCTTTTCTAAAGGTTTGTGAGGTTTGTCATCCAACGTATACACTTTAACTATATAGTTAGATACAGATGTCACTGCGGTCATTTATTATTTTTGTTGAGCATAACAGCTGATAAAAGGTGATTTTTTTTGGCTCCGATCATCATCTGACCTGAGTGAGCTCCTAACATGGTGTAGAGAACCGCGCCGTTCTGCCCTTCGTCCAGATCAATGGCCTTGACCGTGATCACAGACGTGCCGCTGGGCTCGTTCTCAAACACGCTGGTGTTGTACACTCGCTCTGTGAAGCGTGGCCGATAGTCGTTGATGTCCAGGACCGTCACCAGGACCTGATGTTTGTCAAAAAGCCGTGATGAGTCAGATGAAAACACTGGGTCTAGACGTGGCATGAGGTTCAAAGACAGAGGCAGCGTTGGCTTCCCTCCCTCTGTCACTGCCGCCACTGATGTTTACCTGGACGGAGTTCTCTCGTCTGTGGCTGGCAATGCCACCAGGGTTGTCACGAGCCACTGCAGTTAGAGTGTAATGGTCTTTTGTCTCTCTGTCAAGAGGAGAGAGGATGTATATCTCTCCCTGACACAGAGAAGGAGAAATAATTAGGAAAAGGAAGAACAAGTTTTGACAAGTAATGACACTTTAAACAAAATTCACGTCTGCTGCGCGACAGAAACAGAAGCGCCCAGTGTGAATATTTAGATGATCTTCTATTAAAACTCAACAAGTTTTATTTTTACTGTCATTTCTGGGTAGAATTTACTCCAGTGATGACACCGGGCACTAATGATGAAGAAAAGGAACAGGAGCTGAAAGAAACCGTTTCCCCCACAGTTAAAAGCCGCGGTGCGAGTCTGGTGACTTACCGTGCTGGGTATGATGCCAAATTTACCTTCTCCGTCTACCAGGCTGTACTCAATGACAGCAAAGAGGCCGGAATCAGCGTCTTTGGCACTGACACGAACCACGGTGGTGCCCAGGTCCGCGTTTTCAAACACGGGCTCCTGCAAATGAAGATAAACACACACCTTAGTCACTGAAACTGCAAGAAAGATCATGTAAAGGTTATTCAATATGACAAGATGAATTTGTTTACCAATATTTTTACAAGTATATGTTGTTTAGATAGTCCTCCAACACATACATGTACACATACATAAAGTGAATATAGTTAAGAGTACATACATACATACATACATAACTGTGAACTGTATATGCCTCTATATATCAATATATTTATTCATTCATCGTCTTCTGTTTGTCCGTTGCCAGGTCACAGTTAGCAGCTAGCGCCACCCAAATCACATTGCACCACATTTTTCCTGTAGGTGGTGAGTCCACAAGAAGGTATGTGGGTCGGGACGGTGCTATGATCAGAACACCTTAGGGGCAACCTGGCAGTGGGTGGATTCAAACCTGAGGCCTTGCAGACTGGAGTCTGTCCACTTAACCACTAGGCCACCGACTATCACTTATTACTATACACTTATATATAAATATATAAAGCAAGAGAGATACACATGTATAGACCAAATACTGTATACAGAACTAAATTAAATTTCCTTTTTTTAACAGTTCATATGCCGACAATAGCATAAAAAGGTAATTTTTACGGTCCTTAAAAGCGTTAAAATAGCAAGAAGAATTTTGCATGGCAGCTGTCTCAGATGTCACAGCAGGAAGGTCCGTGCATTGATAATTACATTAGTAATCATCATAGAAGAGGCCAGTGGTGGCCTAGCAGTTAGGAAAGCAGACCTGGGTTTCAGGTTCGAGTCCAAATGCTGCCAGTTTGCCACTGAGATAGTGAGATGGAGCTGTAAGCATAGCACCATCACAACCTTCATAACTTCTAGTGTGTTCAAAGTATGGTGCAGTGTGATTTAGGTTCCAGTCATGTAGACGGCTGCACCTGCGACCCGACAGATAAAATGTTGAAGATGAATGAATGAATGTAATTCATAACATTAATCATTCTAACACGTTCAACCGGGGACATAATGTCATTCTCCCCCAGAACACCATGGCCGTAAACTGGATCCAGGACTTAGTCTCCAAATCATGTCCCAACTCCCACAGGACCCTATGGTCAGTGAACTGATCTTGAATTGACCCTTAAAGAGCCTTTTATGAACCTGTGGAGACAAATAGAATTTGATTGTCTCCTTGCTGCCTGACTGTTCGTCCTGGGTGAGGATCCCTTCTATTGTCCATCCTCAGCCGGTGTGAGGGTCTATAAGGGCAGGGGACATTTTCCTGTTACTGTATCTTGTTTGTAAAGTGTTTATGATATGATACTATAAACAACTAAATGTTGAAGTTCATGCCGTTTCACTATCACCGTTTCCTCTACAGTCATATATCAAAATGGTCCGTTCCTCTTATCAGCAGCTTGATCAGTACCTGATATGAGGGCTGGAGGAAGACAGGGTTGTTATCATTCACGTCAACAATGCGCAGGTAAACTGGCAGCTCAGCAATCCTGGGAGGAGAACCATGGTCCTGGGCCCTGATAGTAAAATTCAGCCACTGTATCTGCTCAAAGTCCACTGTCTTGTTGGCTACTATTTTACCTGTAACGTGGAGAAAAGTATTAGTGTGTTCATTTACAAGCATTTGGAATGACTACAATAACCTCCAACCTTCAGGCAACAGGAGTGTCTTCATACCAATAGAGGGGTCCTCCAGTCTCACATACCCCCCTCGGGGCAAGTGAAGCAGCTGGTAAATGACTTGTCCGTTCGGACCTTTATCTGGGTCCACAGCTGACACCGACAGTAGGGTTGTCCCCGGCTGGGCTCCTTCCAGAATCTTCTCGGTAAAGTTCGTCACACCAAACGGCCGGAAACGAGGAGCGTTGTCATTGACGTCCAAAATATTGATGGTGAGTCTCGCTGAAGAGACAAAAGAGACACAGTAACAGTGAGTCAGGGTGATGAGTGGGTCTCAATAACACCCGGGCTGAGGGGAGGCATAAACCTGGGGTGTCCAAATTATTTTCACAACAGCAATAAAATAGCCATAAATGTATTTAACAATAAATATTTCTGCAAATGATTATTAATTATTGAAGTTGAAGATACTTCTGTAAAACCCCTAGGCCACACAAAATGACTCTGTGTACCACATTTGGCCCACAACCCTCGATTTTGACACATGGGAAGTAGACGATTCTAAGCGTTATCATTAAGTGAGTAACAAAATGGACAAACAAGTTGGTTGAGCAGATCCTAGATTAAAATAAAATGGCTTGCTGAGAAGAAATTAACCTTTTTACAATTCTTATACAATTGCAAGAGAGAATTTTGTGAGATTAAACAAAACCACATGAAATAAAGGCAGGTGTTAAAGGCCATACCGTTCGGGACACTTCCTGACTTGTCGATGACTTCGCTGGCATTGTCATGTACAGACACAATAATCTCAAACGTAGCAACGAGTTCTCTGTTGAGGGGGTTACGAACAAAAACTGCGCCTGAAATCCACAAAACACAGTGTTACTGAACCTCTGTTTAGAACTATACATGGTCAGACAACAAGAAGAGATCTATGACTGACCGGTGTGTAAATCAATGCCAAAAGACTCCTGCAGCCCTTCAACTGGATTGTTCCCATCATCCCTTGCCTCCACTGAGATGATGTAGTACTCCAGCCGGGGATTCAGATCGGGATCCTCAGCGGTCAGCGTGGCCACCACCACCCCAGGAGGCGTGGACTCGTTAACACTAATCATGGTCACAGAGTTCTTGAAGCTGGGTCGCGAGTCATTGACATCGTCCAAGAGGACCGTCAGCATGGCCGTGCCCGACAGGGGGGGCGTGCCCCTATCGGTGGCCATGACGATCAGGCGATAGGACGCACGCTCTTCTCTGTCCAGGGTGTTGTTGCCAACCATGACGGTACCAGAAAGCGGGTCGACCACGAAACGGTCCTGAGCGCCACTTTCCAGACGATACGTCAGCCAGCCGTTAGTGCCAGAGTCTGCGTCGGTGGCGGACAACTGAGTGACCACCACCCCTGCAAAAGACAGATATCAAAGAGCGTTGACAACCTTCATGAGGTTTAGAATCCATAGCAAGACTCATGTATGCGTGAGACTTGTTCCACGTTTGTAAACCAGTGTGCATTTTATTTTCTATCCACCAACCTGAGGGACTGTTCTCTGGGAGACGAACACTGAAACTGGACGGACTGAACACGGGAGGATTATCGTTTTGATCCAGGATGGTAACTGTCAGGGGAACGCTGCTATTCAGTTTGCCTACGTCCTCAGCGACCAGAAAGAGATCCACACGGGGCTCCTGAAACGCCTCGCGGTCCAGATTGGCGCCCTGACGCACCAGGATCACTCCTGGGGACACAGACGAAGGGAGTAACATTAAAATCTCACTATTGAATTTTTATTCTATATCCTAGTGCTGGGACAAACATGTTACCAGTGCTGGGTTCCACAGTGAAGAGGTCCACTCTGGGGCCTAGCAGACGATATTTGACCACAGCATTGGGTCCAATGTCTTGGTCTTCAGCCAGAACTGGCCCGTTTATCACAGTGACTGTTGTCCCTAGAAAATGAGGAGAGATGAGGAGTTGGATGGATAAAATGACAAAGTCTAATGTATTCGAGTTCAAGTAGCATGAACTTTACCAATCATTCTTTTTACAATATTAATTCTGTTAAGGAAACAATTTTATTGGCTGATAGTGGACGGATTAGAAACCCATCCATCCATTTTCACCCTCTTATCCATTGCTGGGCCGCGGGTGCAGCAGTCTCCACAACTGCCACCCAAATCACATTGCACTACATCACACCTCCCTGCGGGTGGTGAGCCCACTGGAAGCCGACCGCCCTAACCTGGATTCAAACCTTCCCAGGAGGTGAACCCTGGGGTTTCACATATTAGAAACATTATATATTCTTTTTATTTTATGTAAAGAGTGAGACCAACCATGATGTATGGACTAGAGACACTAGGAATAGGCAGAGGACAAAAGGCAGAGCTGGAGGTGGAGGAGTTAAAGATGCTGAGATTCTCTTTAGGAGAGACAA
>JAFBJS010009565.1:143581-182656 GCA_016785265.1 Paraplagusia blochii | reverse complement strand
CAAGGATGGACAGGATCAGGAATGAGGTGATTAGAGGGACAACACAGACAGGAAGGTTTGGAGGAAAAGCTAGAGAAGGCAGATTGAGATGGTTTGGACATGTTCAGAGGAGGGACAGTGGTTAAATTGGGAAAAGAATGCTAGACATGGAGCGACCAAGTAAGAGATGAAGAGGAAGGCCAAAGAGGAGATTTATGGATGCAGTGAGAGAGGACATGGAGGTGGTTAGATTGTTGGTTGCTGTGGCAATTCCTGAAAAATGGGAAAAGCCGAAAGGAGAAGAAGATTTTATGTAAACTCTTTAGAGGAAGGTAACCCAAAAGCTCTCAAGAACCTTCTGGTTGGACGATGACACCGTCTAGTGATCCAGGTCTGTAATGGCAGTTTCAGTGCCCTCTGAATGATTATGTGGTAAATGGCAAAAAAAAAAAAACAACCCACATTTAGTTTCCACTTAGTTGCGTGTCAACAAAGGCAGGAAGTAAAGCAGACGGCCTCCTGGCATTAAACGCTCTGCTGAAGGTAAGTATCACAATATCACCATCTTCAGTAGTACCTGCTGCAGAGTTCTCCATGACTTCAGCCCTGTAGCTGGACCGGGTGAACACAGGCCTGTTGTCATTTTCATCCAAAATAGTTATGACCAGTAGGTCTGAATCCTGGAGCAGGGAGGAAAGAGTTAAGGGATGGTCCTGGTATTGAACATTTATCAAGAAATATTGTGAATCAGAGTGTGACGAGTAGGATTACATTAATTTATAAGATAAACTGTTGTGACAGAGACAGTTCTGTTTTTCTTGCTGCTTTGGGCTCAGAAAAGATCTCACCTTTTGCAGACAGGAAAAAGTCTGAAGTCGCTGCACGCATGACAGCGGTCACAGCTGGTTGCAAGTGGTTTTGGAACATTGTAAAGACTGTTGTCTACACACAGTCACGGGATTGTAAGGTGGTACAAAAATGTAGCTAAATACTAAGTCATTGGAAAAAAAAAATCTCAAACACAGACATACACTGTAGATCAGGGGTGTCAAACTTGGGGCCCGTGGGCCATTTGCGGCCCATGAAACAATATTTTGTGGCCCCCACCTTGATGTGAGAGTTGAATTAGGGGATATAGGGGATGAATTGTTTTACAATGGAGACTGTGCTTCATTGCACTTTTCACTTTCCTCCAATGCAGTGTTGATCAGAAAATAATACAACTGTAAAGATCTGAACTTTACATCACTAAAGTAAATGCATCTTCACAGAATGATTTAATGTTCTGTTCTACAGCATTGTTGGCTTAACCCACAGTGCTTCTCAAATAGTGGGGTGGGCCCCCCTGGGGGGGCGCGGAGCGAAGTTGAGGGGGGAACATGCTTTTTTTCTGCCGTACTACAATAAAGTGTAATTGCACATCCTTGTAAGTTGAACTATATCTCTTTCTTTTTGTTTTCTTTATGTTAACCAGGATACAATGTTATGCAGAGGTGTACCTAGAACTATTTTATAGATAATATTTTTTATAGTTGCAGTGGAAAATGGGTGGTGGGGTGGGGGGCCGCGAATGGCTTTCTTTTTGCCAGGGGGAGAGTAACAGAAAAGCACTGGCTTAACCAGTAAATATATGATAAGTTTTATATTTTATAGATTTCTTCTCCACGTTTCAAGGTAAATCCTAACGTTCTTAAAACCCTGATCCACAGTCTCCTTCTGGTTCAGTGCTGTATTACACAGAATCTAAGGGAAACTGATTTTTTATAATTTTTTTTTTTTTGTATTTAACACTGAAAGCTGATGCGGCCCCCAGTGAAATGATAGTGTGGGTGGTGGCCCTAAACTTATTTGGCTTTGAGACCTTTGCTGTAGATAGACAGACAGACAGACTGATAGGCAGCGTTACCCTACGAGCGATGCGGGGATTCTCAGGGTTGTCTTTGACTGTGATAGTTAGCCTGTACTCAGCCAGTCGCTCTCTGTCCAGACGCCTGTTGACCTGAACCACACCAGTCTGAGGGACACAGGGAGAGACCACTGTAATTTACAAGAAAATCAATACGTACAGACCTTTGTAATTCAAATAGATTATTGTAGGTGAGGTTGGGTTTGCACTTATTCCTTTTTTAGTTCAAAGCCCAAGATCAATTCTCTCACCGTGTCGTTGATGTAGAAGGCTCCATCTCGGTTTCCTGCAGTGATATTGAACGTCAGCAAGGCATTGCGTCCACTGTCTGCGTCGCGTGCGTAAATCCTGGCCACCGGGGTGTGTATAGAGGAACCTTCACTCACACTGGTGTTGTGAGGCAGGTTAAGAAGGACTGGGTCATTGTCATTGATGTCCAGAACGTTGACCCCGACCACTACCTAAAACAATAATAATGATAAAAAAAAAACATGCTGGTTTTTACTGTTAATCACCAAGGTGACAGGGTTGATGTTTCCTAGAGAGCAATAAAAATGAAAACCAGAGAGAACCAAGTACTGAACCCTGTGGTACACCACAAGTTATACAGAACCACAGTTAATATAGAAAAAAAATTATGTAAGATATACCAGCTGTAAAAACAGACTGAGAGTTGAAATGTCATATTTGTTCATTTTTCTGTCCTTTTTGAACCAAAAAACGACCTACCTAGCATAAAGACCTACCGAGCTGTTGCGAGACGGGGTTCCTAGATCCCGGGCTGTGACAGTGATGTTGTAGAAAGCTGTGGTTTCCCTGTCCAGCTCTATGTCTTTTCTAACCCGTAGTTCACCCTCCACAGGAGAAATCATGAACTCGTCTAAAAGAAAGTAAAGAAGGTCAGAGGTCACAGACTGAATTATTTATCAGTCTCCCCACAGAAAACAGCCCTGCACCGACTCTGTGGGTCTCCCGCGGTGATGCTGTATTCTACTTTGCCATTTAGACCAGAATCTTCGTCTGTGGCTTTGAGTGTCCAGACCCGAGGCCCAGGCTGTCCCTCGGTGACATCGAAGGGTCCTTCGTAGGCTCTTGGGAATTTAGGCGTCACATCATTCACATCAATGACATTCACCAGCACCTAGAAAATTAGATTTTTATACTTTAGTTTTGTGAGAAAGCTGACATTGGGGTGTACAATCTGTTGAAGATTGTAGAATCTTCATTTACTACTTATGTGTTTTATTCCACTAAACTTTCATATAAAGTATATTTTTCTGGAGTATAGTGTATTTTCAGTAAGCTACAAAGCCACACAGCTTGATGGATTGTCAGAGAATTACAGGTACGGGAGTCAGGGATTTCGTGGAGTAATACTATACTATACTATACTCTTGAGGCCTTTGTGTTGTGTTGTTGTATTATATGTGTTTCAACTGAACAGTGTTATTCTGCAGTACGTGAATAAAGTTTGACTTATCTGACTATTTTGCATACTTTATAACGCACACTCATTATAGAAAATTAAGGTTTTCTTTTTTTAAAATTCATATTTAATAGCCAGTTGGAGGTAGATCAGGGGTCTCAAACTCAAATAAGTTGAGGACCACACTATCATTTCATTGAAGGTCTGTGTCAGCTTTCAATGTTCAATACAAAAAATAAAATTTTTTCTCCACCAGAAAATGTGGAGAACAAATCTATAAAATATTATAAATTCAACTTTCACATCAAGGTGTTATAGTTCCATGCGCCGCAAATGGCCCGCAAGCCGTGAGTTTGAGACCCCTGAGTGAGAGTAAATTAAATTGCTGTGTCCTCATTACTGTTGTGCTGGACGTCAGACGCAGAGCCAGGTTTGGACACTGGTCTGTAGCTGTGACCACCAGAGCATAGTGTCCATTGCTGATCTCATAGTCCAGCTCTTTGACTGCAGTGATTCTTCCCTAAAACACAGAAAATACATAGGTGTCGCTGTTGAGACATTTGTCCAATGTTTTTTTTCTTTCTCTCACACTTCACTGTTGTTTGTAACAATGTCTTACTGAGATGCTGTTGATGTGGAAGGTCTGGATCAGGTTGCCCTGAGCGATGGCGTATCGTAAAGTGCCGTTTAAACCCTCGTCTGGGTCGATGGCCGTCACCGTGGCGATGGTGGCCCCCACCGTGTCGGGCCCCTCGCTCAGCACGGTGACGTACTCCTCCTCTGGAAACTCGGGGGCGTTATCGTTTTCATCCACAATATGGACATAAATGGTGGTTGACGTCTGCAACCGGAACACAGAAACCAAACTTTACAGATGTACATGAACGCACCAGACTCTACAGGTGAACTTTCAGAATAAACGGTGCGTTTTTTCCCCGAGTCGGGGTGCAGATCAAAACTTGGTGACGTAGCACATGACGGGAAGTCAATATTAGTTGACATATTTGGTAACTTCATGACCTCAACACCATGACCTTTTCAGTCAGCCTTTCTAGATGTTCCTCACACTCATCTCACATCGTCTTCAGAGCAACAATAGACCGAGCTGTTTATTCCCTTCTGTGGAAAACCACTCTCTACGATTCTCACATGCGTGAGCAAAAACAACAGTTTAGTGGTCTGGTCACTTTTGTCTGCATTTCCAGTTTCACCTCAGTCTCCTCCCTGTGCTATAGAAGAAAGAGAGCAGTTGAACCTTTACAAGATTCAGCCAATGATCCAGAACCAAATCTTTTACAACATGATTACTGAGACATTTTACATTTGAAACTACTGTATTTCTCATGGATCCCAGTAAATCAACTCATTTATTTGTCTTTTTTTCATATTTTTCCATCTTTAAAGAACAACAACACACGGAGTCCAAAGCTATAGGGAAAATATAATAATAAAAGCATCTGAAATAAAAACATGTTTTTAATACAAACCAAAAAGTATCCCACTAAAAGAATAGGATCGTAGAAATCACAAATAATATAGGTCAAACTTATATAAGTAATTAATAAAAATACCTTAATTTTGTGAGAAACTACAGAAAATTAGGTTTTAGAAAACTATCAAGAACTTTTCTAAAAAAAGAGAAAACACTTTGGTTATTAACTGTTTTGCTAAAAAGTCATACTGCTTTATGTGGTTAAAAGACAGAGAGAGAAAGAGCAAAACATAGATTAAGTGAGAGAGAGAGAGAGAGGAAGAGAGAGAGGGGGAGTGGAGAGAAGAGGAGGAGGAGGAGGAGGGAGTTAAGGCCTGAGTGACAGCGGGGGAGGAGCACGATGTGTGTCTCCTGTTGCATTTTGTGCACATTAGAGTTCAAGAGGAACAAGTTGGGTAAAAGACAAGGTGACAGAGACCAGTGTCAGTCAACTCTGAACTGCTCCACAGTCGGGAACATTCACTGAGACCAAACTATGGCACGGGGATTACGGTGTGGCTCGGCCCCCAGGATGGCGGTCAGTCTGTGGCTCTGCTCCGTCATGTCACTTGCTACGGCAGGTAAGACCTTTGTCATCTTCCCTCCTCCTCTTCCTCACAGTGGACTGTGTTAAGTTGTTATAATGGAGACCTGACAGTTGTTCAGCCGACAAGGTATATATTCAAAAACAAATATAACTTGTGAATTGGTCACTTTTTATATTTGTTTATCAATTAAAATTAGACTACTATAAACTAACATTTGGTGTTTACAGTTTTTATGAAGAGAGTCAACTGTTTTTCTTAAAGTTTTTTAGAATACTTTTCTTCTTTCTGTTGTGTTTTGAGAGGGAACATCTGGTGTGAAGCTGTGGTAAAGCTGAACCCTGGGGGATGAAGTGAACTGTAAATCCACCTTAAACCCTCAGACTAGTATAACAGCCACAGGGAGGGAAAAAAAAAACTCCTTCTTGATTTTATTGCAGCAAGTCTGAGAATGACCACAGAGTTGTCTGGATATAAATGGCTTGTTTAGACGGAGGACGGAGAACACTGTGATGCAACCGCTCCCTTCTGCTATCATATCATTTCAGTCAACTTATTCTGGAGGGAACTGCGGTAAAATACTATCTTTCTTTGACTTTTTTATGTCAAATGTCTGTGAGGGCTTGTGGCCTTGATGCTGGAGGGGAGAGGAGAGACAGCTGTTCCCTGTGGGCTGCACTCAGCCTCATTTCAAACACCAGAGAGACCTGACGGAGGTTATCAGCTTTCCACTTCAGGATTTAGCCTGTTTAGATAAGGCCGCGTAATTAATCTGTTTGTGCAACAAGTAACGTTTATTTTACTTTGTTTTTATTTAATTCTGGACCAGGAAAAAAAAAACAAAGTGATGTTTATAACCAGTGTAGAATGAACTATATAAAAATCAATTTCACGTAAGGTTTGGACTGGTTTAGAGTCTTTGATTTCATTATGGCAGGCCCGTAAAACAGGCCCGCTCCAATAAAAAAGTCCAAAGACTCAATTACTCCACCAGTGCTTCTCATTCAGCCCACTAAGTTGTCTTTGTTTGCCTGTTTCCTTCCTTTTAGGCTATGATAAAACCAGCTGTTTGCACCAACAGCGCGTTTCTCCTCCCAAAAACATGATTTAAGATAAACAGGGGGAAAAAAAAATCAGTGCTCTGCCTATGAGCAGTCCAGATAAACACAGCTAAGGCTGTGAAGGACAATGTCAGAAATGGTCAATGAACACCACAGGATGTGAGGTCTCCTTCCTCATCCAGGCTCCTGCTGTGGCAGAGCTGGTGTCATTGATCCTCTGTCCTTAGTGAATAAATCATTGTTTAGACCCTACAATTAAAAATAACCTCGTTACTGAGAGTCATGAGCAGCAAAATAAGTTGGAGAAAAAAAAAGGAAAACAGCAGAGATTTCCTCATCCTCGCCTCTTGACTTCAGCAACATTTTGAAGACCAGTCAAAAACCTAATATGCAGCTAAAAACAATATTAAACTACTGATCTCTGGGCTCCAGTGACACAGTTTTCATTTTTAGTCGACGTAAAACAGCCATAAGTCATTTAATAAATACACCATCTTCCTTAAACCTGCCCCAAACTGTTGTTTGACATTCGTCTGAAGAAACCAGTGTTGTAAAATTCTTGCCAAGCTGCTGTTACACCATCATGTAGTTACAGATGTTATGAAACCATATCTTCAGAAGAGGAAGGTTGCAAACTCCATGAATGATTACAACCTGAGAAGCTTAAACACTTCCCGTCACGATCAGAAAAACCAACAATTCCCTCAACGAAATGATGGAAACTCATCATGTACATTGACTAGAAGATGCCCTGACCCACTAACAACCCTTAAGTGAAACCGCCTGTCAGGGTGTGTGGTTGTAAGGTTTCATTAACACCCTTTAATGTGTTGAATGAAAAAAAAAACATTAGCATGAGGTGTGAACAGGTTGAGGTGCGAGTTGGAGAAAACAACATGTTTAGAAGAACCAGTAAAGAACGAGCAGCACAGGTGACAGTGAACCTGTAGTAACACAACAGTTTCTGCAGTAGACTTCAGATGACATGGAGCAGCAATGTGGACGATGAATAACTGAATGTCTGCAAAAAAAAGCTGGCTGTCACAGGCTACATGTCCCCAACAGGTGGCAGGCAGCCTTAAAACAAAGGAGGGCCTGTGTCAGAGCCCTGTGGGACTATCAGGATCCTGAGAACAGAAATCAGAGCAGGAAACTGGAAATATAAATATAATCGTCCCAAAACACAGATGTCTGCTGTGTGCAAATAAAATAATTTGTATTTGTACTGTTAGAGAAGGATTCTTGCGACCACATCAAAACTGTGAGACTGCTGACGGAGTGGTAACACCACCCACTGGCATCGTCAGACTCGATACTAAAAGACAAGTATAATTATTTTCTAACAGCCGTCTTTACTTCACGGCAAATGATCATTGAATGGATAATACAGTATTTCAACTTTGGTTGGAAACCAAAACAAATTTATCGTAGAGAAAAAAAAAAAACTTTTTTTTCCCCACTGACTCACATTACATCCTTGGTTTGGATGTAGAGTCAGCACCAACGTCACAGGGGAAAAAAAAAAAAAGAAGCCACAACCGCAGTGACAAGTAACATTATCAAATGTTTCTACTGCAGTCTATATCTTTATTTATCAACAATAAAACAAAACAAAAGCATTACAATTCCTAGATTTGTCCAATTATTTGACAAAGTAACAACTTATAGTTAGAGTCGAAAAAAGAAGACAATAGTTGAGTTTCATCCACTGGGACTGGGGGAGATATTTAACCTGGGAGTGAATGTCAAGCATGGGTGTTTTTCTTTCTTTAGGAGAGTACACCGCATGTTTGGCAACACCCTCACCTCCCTCTTTTTGCAGTAATCTATCTCCTCCAGAGTGAATGGGACGGGGGGGGGGGGGGGGGGGGGGGGGGGGGGGGGGGGGGGGGGGGGGGGGAAGACTGTTCTTGGGGAAGGACAGGGAGGAAGGCAGGGGAGGGTGTGAAACAGGAGAGGACGAGGGCTTCCCCTGCTATTGTCCCACTGTGGAGGCAGGAACAGCCACAGGGGCAGCGGTTTCACTTTAATCACCCTCCCCGCTCTTCCTATTGCCTTTCCTCTGGGCCACACTGAGAACACGGTTCGTAGATGTGCGTGCATTTGCAGGATGCATTGAGAAAAACGTGCAGAGCTAATCAAGAATAAAAGGGCACGGGCTGCTCTGTTAGTGCACTTTCCATTCAGTAGAGCAAAAAGAAAAAAAAAACCCAAAAAAAAATCACATAAGGGCGGTTTTGACATTTACAATGAAACACTGAAGACGCTGCAGCAGATCCTGTAGTGTAAAGCAGGACACCAAACATGGTGTCTTCATACAAGAAATCAGATCTGGGCAAACTGTGGGGCGAGGGCCAAATGTTTAGGCCACAGGGCCACATTTAGCATTTTAATCCGGCCCACCCAACTTGTCCAACTTAAACTATAATTTATATTATCATTATTTCTGCATTTTCCCTGCAGTGCCAGCATTTTAGCGTAGAAAAGACTATAGGTATTTAGCCAGCCCTTTACCTTGGGTCTGCAAGGCCCTGGTTTGAATCCCCAAACCGCCCAGTTACCAGCTGCTTAGTTACAAGCTGGCTTAGCTGGCTGCCCTCTGCTCACTACGTTGATGGGTTAAATGCAGAGGCAAAATTACCCCCAAAAAATCTTGGGATGAACAACAACATCCTTATCCTTATCCTTACTACTATCATTATTTATCCCTGTGAGTCTAAAGGTACAGATCCAAGCACCAAGCCTGTGTTACTACAGCAGCAGTGAGTGGTCAGACAGGAGGAGCAGGAGGAGGAGCTGTGAACTCCTGTTAGGACAAGTCAGGAAGGAAGTCCACTCCTTAAATCCTGCCACTGACCTGAGTTGCAGGAACACGTAGTAAAAATCTGAGATGAAAATCTCTGAGTGTTGCATACACACTTCTCCCTGGGTTGCAAGCCCACGTACAAGCTCTTCCTGTTTTTGCATGTGTGCCAAAGTGATGCACGGCAAACTGATGATCTCACGATCATCCATATTTAACACGCGCTGTAGTTTTTTACCGCTTTCCTCTACGTGAATCATTAATTAGCTCAGTTGCTTAGTGGACTGGGGTCCAGACGTACTTCACCCTATTCCGCAGCAGTCATCTACAGGGAGGCCATGTTTGATGGGGCGTTTATATTCTTGTGTTACTGCAATGGTGCAAAAACATCCAGCGTGCACGTCGCACTGCCTGTAGAAATGTGTTTATGCATTTTACTGGTGCACGGCAGCAAGAACAGGATGCTGTGGCAGGCGGTAACGTGAGCAGAATGGTTTATGCAACATGACAGCTGCCCATTTTTTTTTTGTTTTCTAGACTGGTAACAAAGTCACAAGTGGTGAAAATGATTAGTCTGGTTTCACAGGTGTATGGTATAAATATATATTTGCATATATATTTATTAGAGTTGCTGAATGTTTCTTTTATTTGAATATATATTTGATTGTGATGACCTTTGCATTCTGTTTTCAATTATTAAAGAATTGATTAATGGTGCAAAAACATGTTATCTATGAACATTTTTTTTATTTGTTAATACTAGTATATCTTTATAGCATGTCCTTGTTGTACCATAATAAACATGTATCTTTTTTTGTTTTTGGGTTACTAAGAATTTCACTTCCTCAAAAACTATAACATTAGTTGTGTTTTTTTTCCAAGAAGTGAGTGTCATAAACATCTCTGATGGAATTCCAGAATTAGCTGTTGTTACATGTCTGAAGGAACTGGCCTTAAAAATAGATACAAGGACATACAGTAAGATCCAACCCAGTGGAGGTCTTTGGAGACATGAATCCAAACCATAACAGGCTTTTCCATCTTTATATAAACTATATTTTGTGTCTTTGACCAAGTTATATATTTAATGCAACCAACTATAAACAACTACCTAACTTTGACTTGTATAAAGCCAGACATTGGGCTGTTTGTTTGAGGCTTTTTCTTCCAAAAAGTCAAGACTATGAGATATTGTAACTACTATAGGTAGGTCGTAGGTTGTAGGTTTTCCTGGAAATAAATTTCATACTGAAAAAAGCCAATATCCTGTTCTATATATAATAATTAACATGTTAAATGACAGTTTTATTCAACATTCTTTGAGAAATATGTAAAAAAAAATATTTTCTAAAACACAAAACCTTTTTTTTTTCCTTCAGGTAACGGTGACGTGACTCACGCCCACTCAATCAGCGTCTCCGCCCCTCACCTTTTCTACACCTGCCCCGTGGGGGCAACTGCAAAACTGATGTGTTATCAAAAAGGAGCCGCCCTCTACCCCACGGATGTGGTGAAGCACAGCTGGCTTTTCACACCGCACAGCGATCAGCACTGTTCTGGAAGGGCAGGTCCGCGGCACACCAACGTGAACGGACATTCCGAGGGGAACCGCAGCGCGCCCCTGCCGCAGTTCGGATCTTCCAATCAAGAAATGTGGGTGATCCTGCAGAACGTCACTGTCGCCGACCAGGGCCGCTACTGCTGCATCATTCTGGACTTCCAAGTGACTCAGAAACATGCTTCTCTGGTTCAGAAACCTCACAGCCACATCATTCTCCAAGTTACACCAAGTGAGTGTAGTCGCAGACCGGTCTGCTAGTAAAGGGTTAAATCAATTTTGATTGGACACTGATTACAGAAGTACTAGTTATTGTGATCTTTAAAGACGGTGATATATATATAAAAAATAACATTTCTGAGTTTTTAGCAGAAAAAAAAGTAACCAATCGCTGCTCGTTTCTCCCATATTCTCTGTGGACACCAACATATTTTCCCCGTCTTTCCAGAGAGAAATGGATCTCAAGCTTGCACCGTCCAGGATTTCACAACATCTGGAGGTACTTCCCCTTACTCACGGCTCTGCATCCAGTTGACAGCAGACCGCTCCGTCCATTCATTTAACTCAGTGTCTCTGCTGCCCCCCCCCCAGGCTCGGTGCCAGTGGCCTTGTCTATAACAGCTTGTGTCTTTGCTCTGCTGGCTCTACCACTTCTCCTGGTGCTGGTGTACAAACAGAGGGAGAAAACCCAGTCGAGCAGACGTATGTGCCACCGACACACACACACACACACACACACATGTCCTCAAACACCCTGTGTGTTCTGTCTGACTCATTCAGTATTTCCTGCCGAGGAGGCGGATTAGCAGGGTTTCACACAGAGAATATCAAATTTGTATCTGTAGTGTTCCGCTTCATTTGAATTCTGTCACAATGGCCCATTTCCTGTTTCCTCTCTCTCCCAGGTGGACAGGAGCTGGTGAGGATGGACAGGTAGGTTTTTTCCCACAGTCTGTTGCAGCTCAGTTGCTGCTCTTTGTCGTAATAACTGTAATAACACAACAGGCAGAGTTGACACTCTCTGTGTCCAGTTCCATTGTTTCCTCTTTTCCTTTCGACTTGTCCCTTTTTCTGGTGTTGCCACAGTGAGTCAACATTTTCCATCTCCCCCTGTCCTCTGTATCTTCTACTCTGACTCCAACTACCTCCATGTCCTCCCTCATTGCATCCATCAATCTCCTCTTTGTCTCCTACCAGGTAGCTCCATCTCTAGGATCATTCACTATCCACTGTCCCTCCTCTGAACATGTCCAAACCATCTCAATCTGTCTTCTCTAGCTTTTCTTCAAACCTTCTTGTCTGTGTTGTCCCTCTAATCACCTCATTCCTGATCCTGTCCATCCTTGTCTCTCCTAAAGAGAATCTCAGCATCTTTAACTCCTCCACCTCCAGCCCTGCCTCTTGTCTTCTGCCTTTTCCTAGTGTCTCTAAAATATCAAATAGTGTCCAGTTCCATTGTTTATGAAGCCAAAATGTTAATTGAGTAACATAGAATGTCTACATTCTTTTCTGCGTCTTGGGCAACACTGTAGGTTAATCTGTTGTTATTGCAGCTGTTTGTTACTCACTACAGTGTTTCCCCTTTTTTGTGTGATTTTTTTTTGTGTCGGTTCAGTGAAGCCCAGGGCCATGAAAATCCAGTGTTTCTTGGGGACTCACCGCAGACGAGGACCCGTACTGTATCTCAGATCATGACCAGACAGTCATCTGAGACAGGGCGCCACCTGTTGTCTGAGCCCAACACGCCTATTTCTCCGTATAACAACGGGAACGTGTTTTTTCCAATAGAAGGTAAGACACATGCACAACTCAAATGGTGTCAGTTACAGATGTCCAATAATAACTTTTGCCGATATTCAACTTTGCCCACATAGCCCAAACATTTAACCCAATTCGGATACTAACTGAAACTGATCTTTGACTCAAAAACAGTCAAATATCAGACGCAAATATCATAAGTGTGTGAATTAAACCAAACATTTTCAATGTAATTACATATTCACTAGGAATTGGTAGAGGACAGGAGACAGAGGTGGAGGAGTTAAAGATGCTGAGATTCTCTTTAGGAGAGACAAGGATGGACAGGATCAGGAATGAGGTGATGAGAGGGACAACACAGACAGGAAGGTTTGGAGAAAAAGCTAGAGAAGACAGATAGAGATGGTTTGGACAGAATGATCCTAGAGATGGAGCTACCAGGTAGGAGACAAAGAGGAGATTGATGGATGCAGTGAGGGAGGACATGGAGGTAGTTGGAGTTACAGTAGAAGATACAGAGGACAGGGGGAGATGGAAGTTGTTGACTCGCTGTGGCAACACCTGAAAGAAAACAAACTGAAAGGAAAAAAAGAAGATTTTCACTGTAGAACCGTATGTTCAAAACAATAAATTGTGAAGTTCTGGGAAAAAAAAACCCTGTTTCAAAATGTACCTTGCATGATGCAATCACAGGACATTTCTCTACGTTTCTGCTGAAACGTCCTGCTGTGGGTGGGGAGATGTTCACAGACTCATGCAGCAGCACACGTTCAAAGTCAAAACAGCTGAGTTGCTTGATAAGACAATATATGTTGTGTAGTGTAGGAGTTTCATTTCTCTCCCTCTCCACATTAATCCACCGCATCAGATCCTCTTTTTCTCATCGGCACAAACATTTAACCCTAATGACTCACTCAGCCGTTCTCTCCGACGCTACTTGAAGTAACATAGAAGCATTGGTTACGGTGAAGCGTTTCCACCCCGACTGTTTTCCTATGGATTCCCAGGGCACCTGTGCACACATTCCAGACATATTGAAACGGATTCGCCTGAAGGAGAAGACGGGGGAGACTGAACCTAAAACTTTTCCCTGACTTAAAGTTCATCAATAAAAAAAAATATAGGGTTGAGTTTGTAAAACTAAAGTGAATGTAGGTGAAAATTTAGCCCAGAGAAAGTTGAGTTTTTCAAATATTCAACAAAATGGTTAAAAGTTATGAAAAATACAAACTAAAAATAAGCCCAAAGAAAGTAGAAACAATGCAAACAACTAGGCAAAAAAGCCGGAGTTCACCCAAAGTAGCTGAATGTTTAATTATTTAGTATTTTTATGGTTTTTTTAACTGTTGCACCAGTTATTAAAGTGTTTTTTTGTTGTTTTTTCCTCTCATATTTTCTCCTCAAATCACGTGAAGAACACATTGTTAACCTGGTGTCACTGAATCAAACCCACTTTGATTCAAACACTTCATCATTTTTGGCCTACTGACCTTAAACCTAGTGTTGATACAGACAAACTGCGGTTGCTTCCAGGTATATTAAGCATGTTGCTGTGTACAGACGTGAGATCCTGCTGTTCTGCTGAGTTTGCCAATGAAAACAAAGGTCATTGTATTGTTTTTCTGTCACCCACAGAAAGCAAACATCTCAGCCTTAATATTCCAATATTAAGGAAAACTGGAAAAAAAAGCTGGCTTCATGGATGTAAAGTTATGATTTATAGGCCTTCACGACTTTGCTTCTCTCTGTTTCAGACACCATCCCTGAGTCGCCAGACTTTGCTCCAATATCATCTGGGTCCAGACTTCCGTCACTGCTCTAGGTGCAGAACTGGAAACAGACCTTCGTCTCTATCTCTGTCCTATTTTGCCTTCAGTGATACTGCCCTTTTCAAGCTGCCTCACAATAACCTCTGCTGGGATTGTCATGTGCACATTGTCTGGTCTGCAGGAGGGGGGAACAGGAGGGGAGGGGGTTCTAGTTCCACCTGCATCAACAGCTGGAGGCCAGAGACGAGTTTGTCGTTGTGACAGGGGCCGGTCTCGTCTCTAACGCTCCATCTTGGTCAGAGAGGAAAGGCTTGTGGCTGGTGTGTTTAGCTCGGGGGCCCCCACAGCTCAAAGAGAAGACAGCGAGAAGTGAGTCCAGGCCTTGGCCATGGGCAGAAGTGACTTGTCGAGAGTGAAACTGTGCTGAAATGATGCTTCCTCCTCAGGCCAGTTGTTTGGTGCAATTCCGACTTGTGTCCTAATCTGTGTAATTTGACAGTTCCTCATGGTATTTTTCCCTCTTTGCTACCTCAGCTCTGTTGCTCTGAGTGTTCTACCTACTCCCTGCAGTATTGTCTGATACACAGCACGTCACTGTTGTCTTGAACAAACAGGTCAAGCGCTGAACAACCAGGTTCATAAAAAAAAAGAAAAATGTTCAAGAACTGGTAGAAATGCTTGTGTTTTCCCAACGACCAAAAAAAAAAAAACACACAGGTTTTTTTTTACCCCGGTTACAATGCAGTTATGTAAATATTTATGTATATATTTTTATTTTTTTCATCTTCTGTAGTAAGACATATATAGATGAATGTGAGCAATGACCTAAAAATGTGTCAAAATGAGAAAATAAGAATTCAAATGAGAAGTGAAGTGTTTTTAATCATTGCAGCATTAATATTCAGCTATTTTGTGAAACCACTGGAGTTTTGTCCTATTATGGAGGTAAACATGTACAGCTGCTGTGTGAACAGAACTCATCTCTCTCTGTTATGTAGCTGGAGTACAGGACAGGGTATTGTGTTAATATATTTTTCACTGTTTTTTTGTAAAAAAAAAAAAAAAAATGTATTTCAGCATCTGTTTTCAGTGACTGATGTTCTGTACTTCCTGTTTGGTTGCCTTTGATATTGTACAGATTTGAAACCAAGACCAATGCTGCACAAACTGCAGTTTAAATTTGTCCAGGTTGCTGCTTGCACAATAAAGTGGAGCTTCTCAGCTCACACCAAGCCCGTGTCTAGTCAATGAAACCACCGTTCATTTCAACTGGCAGGTCTCCAATACTATCACAATACAAGGACGTGGTGAACTCGCCGTCTTGGGAACCATTACAAGAGATACAAGGCTGTTCCACTTTGTGATTTCGAGATGGTTCACACCACAGGGAGAATGGCACCGAGCCGAGAAAATTATAAAACAATCTTAGTTTCTTATTTTATGAGAAGAGACAGAGGGCAGGGGTTGGGGGATGGAGGGAGGAGACGTCTGGTTCTGGTCGGGTTCTCTGCTCTTCCTGCAGTCTCCACAGCTTCATTATTGTTAAGTCAACAGTGGTGATAATCCGACTACATATAGGCAGTAAACAGGACCAAAATGTATCTACGACAACATAAAAAGAACTGGAGCTACTTAGCGGCAAACAGCAATAACAATCAGCACATCCTTCTCATTGCACTATTAGACTTGTGGCTTTCCTGTTTAGAAAGGTGTTTCCTGCTCCTTTACAGATGATCGGCTCAGAAGGAAGACAAGGTGACTTATCTACAACACATTAGTCTCTAGAAGCAGTTTTTATGTCAATTGTATTTGGGGACGTCTATTAACATTTGCTGTTTTCTGATACCATTATCGACTGATACCAACATATGCCAAAGTTTGCCAAGACGTAATTGTGTGAAAACACTATACATTTGGCAAAACTTTGGAGTGTTATCGGATTTTCATTATCGGAAAAACCCATATCAATCTTACTGTTATCACGTAATTACGCCAATATCTGTCGGACAATGCCAGCCAACCAATGTTCTAGGACATCCCTATTCACAAGACTGTAATTCACTGACTGACCTGAAGAGGGCTTTATCAATCAATCAATCAATCAATTTTTATTTATGAAATCTAATGGAAAATCCATAACCTCTTCATGTTAAATTTGTGTTTAAGGACAAGACAGTTTCATTTAGTAGTAAAAAAGGGCATGTAATAAGGATTAAAATAGTCTTCCTTAATATCTGTAATGCTTGAAAGGTCACTAGCATACAGCCACTAGGTGGCAGCACCTCACACTGCGGTTTGTACATATAAAAAATACATGGTTTCAGGTTCTTAAAGACCCACGCTATAGTGCAATAAATATAAACTCATCTTACCGACAGAGGTGGCGTCCCATCGTCCTCTACGGTAACTGTCAATCTGTACTCTTGTTGACGTTCCCGATCTGGAGGAGCGGGGCGTGTCACCATCTCGCCCGTCATGCGGTCCATGCGAAACGTCAAGTCCTGGTTCCCGGAGGTAATGTAGTAAAACAACATGGCGTTGGAGCCGATGTCTTGGTCCATGGCCACCACACGTAGGACAGATGTGCCTCCACCAACATTCTGTAAATCAAGAATGGATCTGTTTCATTGACAAAAAAAAATTTAAAAAGGAGGAAATTCAGTAGTGGACTTGGAGCTTACCTCACTGATGCTGACGTTGTAGCCCTTCTGGCTCTCAATCACAGGGGCGTTGTCATTGATGTCCAAGATGTTGATAGTGAGGGAGTGGTCAGTATGTCTGGGCGGTGAACCGTTGTCGCTAGCACGTACCTGAAACAATAAATATTTCTTGAATCTGGGGCAGTGGATAAAGCGATATTTTTTAATTTGATGTGAGGGAGAGCTGTGCTGGTCACGATAGTCTGACCTTCAGGAGGTAGCGGTCCACAGACTCTCTGTCCAGAGGTGCATTGACAAAAACCTCCCCATAGGTGTGGTTCACTGTCTTGATTTTAAAAACATCCTCCATGTTTCCTGCCACTAAAGTAAAATTGACCTGAAGGGAAAAAGTGAAAAAAAAAAACTGAATAAATAGACTTCAATACAGGCGTAGGTGTAGACAACGGTGGATGACAATAAAAAAAAACATGATCTAGCGTTTTAATTTGATTTTTTATGTCAGTAATGATGCAGATTAACGTAACACTGTGTTAGCTCTGTTGAAGTTGAGCAGACACTGCCTGGTTTCTAAGATGCTGTTAATAACCTCAGCAGGTGCCAAGTACTTCTTGTTCTTAGTACTTTCTTACATTAGAGTACATGATGTCTTATTATACACTCAGAGGAACTCAGTTTTTTTTTTCCAAATGCATAAGAACAAATATACCTTATTTCCCAGACCTTAAAAGTCACTTAGAAAACTATAATTTTGTCATAAATTGACAGTGTGCCTTATAAAGCTGTGTTCTTTATGAGGATTCTGGTGGTGTTTACTGACAAATGTACGACTTCTTAAGCTCCAAAGCCACACTGCATTTTGCTTTGTTTCAAGTTAAAGTTTGTCTTATCTGACTATTTTGTGTCTTTTCACGCGCCATAAAATCAAGTGCGTCACTCGTTCTGAAAAACGTATAGATCTTTAAAGTTTTTTTCCTGCTCTCACCAGTCCATTCAGTCCAGCGTCTCTGTCTCTTCCCAGGACTGTTGCCACTTTCCTACCCAGGGGTGTGTTCTCTGGGATGTCCACTGACGTGTCAGAAGTGATGTCAAACTCGGGACTGTTGTCGTTCTCATCCAGAATTGTAATTGAAACCTGTACGATACGTCCAAAAAAATAAATAAATCAGCAGTCCAACGCAAGCCACCCTGTCTTCTGTGAATGAAACACGAGACAACAGATTAAAAAAGGTCACCAATTTATGGGGCGGGAAACGGATCTTACCTTCTGCACGTCCAATGAGAAAAGCAATAAATAAAAGAGGAAGGCCGTTAGGAGGTCTACAACAGAGTGGATGAAATCTAGACTGAAATGCAAGAAGAACAAACAAAAAGGTGGAGACTCAAGCATTCAGAACCCTGTAACCTACCACGGTGGAGTCCTTCTTAGGGCCTCCATCATCAGCTACTACTGTCAGAGTGTAGACGTCCCCACGTTCCCTGTCCAACAGACCAGTCACTGTGATGCGACCCTGAAAAATTAAAAAAAATAATAAAAAAACATAAAACACATAGTTTGCCATCACACGTAGCACCAGTACGGACAAGAGTCTAGACCGCAGACTCAATCCCAACAGAGGTGTCACTAAATCACCATATGAAACATTTTTGACAGAGAGAGGAAGGAATTTCTAGGGCGAACACTGTGATTTAAAGTGACTTTCTCCCCGGTGCTCTGCTACTCACCGTCACGCTGTCAATTTTAAAAAGGGCCAGAGCTGCAGGCGAGGTGTCTGGGTCAAAGCGGTAAGTCAGCTGGTTCAAGTTATCGGCTGACTGGGCCTGCACCTGCACCACCTCTGTCCCCGTGGCGATGTTCTCACGCAGAGAAGCCTCGTAGCCGGCCGAAAAGAAGGCCACGGCTTCGTCCAGCTCATTCAGTAAGGTGACGTAGACAGTACAGAAGCCTTGGTGGAAAGGCGGAGCCTGGTCTGTGGCCGAGACGTTCATTAAATAGGTGGTCTTTGTCTCGTAGTCCAGATGGTCCACCGTGGTTATCAGGCCGGTGCTTACGTCCACCTCAAACTTACGATCTGAGCCGGACACAAGGGCGTAGGCGACGGCTCCGCCATCACCTGGTCAGAACCAAAGGGGTCATATGAAACACTTGAGAATGTTTTTAAACTTTTTGCTGCACTGACAAAACACCATGTTGTTGTTGTGACAGTGAAGTGTCCTCTACAACAGGCGGACAGCTTCCCCATTTCTATAAAACACTGTTGTTTAGCAGACGGCTACTGTGTTGATCTGAGTTTTTGCTCCTCTGCTCCTACAATGCTTAGGAAAATATATTTGACAGAAACAGAAGCGTCACTCAAGAGGAAGTGAGCAGAGGAAGTATGAGCTGTTCAGCAGAAGTAGACATTTGAAGGTACAACAGAGATACTGTGTCGGAATATAACTTAAGTTTCATGTCTTGAAATAGTGCAAAAAAAAAAAAAGAAAAGGCCCCTATGACTAACTCACAAATCCACTTTGAAAAAAACTGCCTCGAATGACAGCTTAAAGCTACAAGCTATGTTTTGGCAAGGTTAGAACTTTCTACTAGAACTCTCTCACTACATTTAATAAACTAAACAATATGAAATATAATACAATGCACTACAGTAAGATTTATAAAGGAAAGTTCTGATTACAGGTGTGGAAAAAAACAAAATTCCACAAAACCAAAGCCCTGGTCTTCTTCATTTCAGATATGTTATAAAACTCTCCGAAACCTAACTTATCGACCTTTTTTGCGCCACTGAACAGTTAAATGATTTTTTTTTTGCACGGACTAGTCTTCATGTGACAGTCAAGAGTGTATTTCGAGATAATAAATAAAATTAGGTGAGAAAAAGTTCCTCCCACTAGTGCCCTTAAAGTGTAACAACATATAAGAAAAAGTGACATCAGTGCTTGCCCCCCCACGCGCCCCCATCCCAAATACTAAACAGTGTAAACATAAACCTGCATTTATCCTAGCAGCTCTTGTGAGTTGGACAGTCCTATTGCATCAGGATACAGGCTGCTGGCCAATGTGTGGCTGGTAAATGCAACAAAATAAAATGATACGACAGGCAAAACTGTAATTTCTACATATATTAATAAAGGTTAAACCACTTGTCTTTTAAAGGCAGGATGCATGGTCTCAAAGGGCTGAAGAAGTTTTGAAATCTTTCACGAGCTGAAAGATTTCGCTGCTCGCTGCTCGCTGCGTATTATGCGGCGCAGGCTTGCTGCATGAGAACAGCCTGCCAATTAATCCACATTTTAAGTTGGACTCCTGGAATTGACAGTTAAATGCAGCTTTCTCTTACTCTGAATATATAGGCTCTTCGGAATGTTTTTTTACCGTAGTGAGCCAGCACTCCGGAGAGCACTGTGTGGGAACTATACCATGCTCAGGTAGGGGGGATTCAAACCGGGGGCCTTGTGGACCCAAGTCCGTTTCCTTAACCATAATGGCCACCAACTGCCCCTATGTAAATTATGTATAGGTGGCGTGAGCGAGGCAGACCTTTGAACAAGGAAGCGCAAGTAGGTAACACATGTGACCGAGGTGAGCGTCTCGACTGGATCAAGTGTATTGAGAGACGTGGACAAATGCTGCAAAGAGGATTCTTACAGAATAAAACATCATTCAGAATCATGTATTGTTTCTCTGTGGCCCAGCACCAAGTGACCCATAATCTGGGGTCCGTCCGCCTTCCAGGGGGTCTGAGAACTCCAGTCATTTACTATAAAACATTAGTGACACTGAATAGTTTGTGTTTAAAAGCCCACACAGAGCTGAGTGTGGACTCACCAGTGTCAGGATCTGTGGCCCTCACCACAATCACAGAGGTACCGATGCCTGCCGTCTCCCTCAGGCCCAGACGGTTGTACTGCTGCTGGGTGAACACCGGCACCTCGTCGTTTGCGTCGTTCACGTATATGATGACCTGCAGAGCACGGATGGAGTCTTTGTGAAATCCCATAATTGGAAAAAAAAAATTGGTGAAATGCAGACTGTAACAGCATTCCTCCTCCCTCACCCTCACAGAGCTCCTCATGCTGCCTTCATCACTATTGTAGGCTTCCACCTCCAACACATGGGAGCTGCTGGTTTCTCTATCCAGAGCCCTGACGCCCCTGGTCACCAGGCCGGTCTGTCTGTTTATGCTGAACAATTTGTTGCTGTTGCCTGAGAGGCAGAGGGAAAGAATAGAGATATAGAGATAGAGACACAGAGAGGGGATGGAACATAGAGAGAGAAAGCAATTTGTTAAATGAACCAAATCACTCTATTTGGATAATTTCACATTAAGCATCTACCAATTTATGTGTTGACTTACTATAATAAACTGAAGGAAAAAAATAGATGGAATACTCTGTAATAGTACTGCAGTAATTACCTAAATAAATCTCACACAAATTAGTATGTATGCGGTATTTCTGTATGGGGTACTGCACTATTGATGCAGAGATATGGTCCATAATAATAGTGGAGGCAGGACCTTCTGTTGGTTTCAGAACTTTGGGTTGGTTTGGTTGGCTGAAGTCAGTAGTAAGGATCTCCAGGTCAAACTCTAGTTTCTATTCCAGCTCTGGTTATAAGTCATACTTAGAACTAATAATGGACCTGGTTTGTGGCTTGCGCTAAATATAGTCATAAGGGTGTATTAGATTAGTAGATCTGTTGATACCAGTTCCTCTTACCAGTCAGGATCCTGTACAAAACATGGCCGTTTTCTCCTTGGTCTGCATCTGTGGCCTGAACCTGGGTCAAAACACAGACAAACACTATCAAAAAAAACAAAAAACAACCACAATCTGAATAAATGGGGGCAGTGGTGGCCTGGTGGTTAGGGGAGTGGACTTGGAGCTGCAGGGTTTTGGGTCTGCTGGGTTGCTACTAAGGTGCTCCGTGGATAGCATTGTACCGACCCCCATGGCTTCCTGTGGGCTCACCACCCACAGGAGGGCTCACGAAATGGTGCAATGTGTTTTGGGTGGTGCTAGCTACCCCTGCGAATGAATGATTTTAATGAAAAATGGGGAGGTCTGGTTATAATAAAGTCTAATGTCAATGCGTGCTAACTTTTTTCTTGGAGGCTCAGAACTTGGATATGGCAACCAGACTTGGTTGTCTGGTTGCCTATTTGGCTTTTTCGTTATTTTATTCATTTCTATTGTCATTATACATTTGTTTTTCCCCTGCAATAGCTCAATTTCCCCAGTAGATGGCATACAAAGGGCTAAAAGTGTTAAGGCATTTTAGGCTTTATGAATGACCTGTCCAGTCATTCGTCTTAGCTCCACCTGCTCCTGATGTGGCCTCCATGTCAATGATGCCAGTGAGTCCAGTTCTGGTCTAGAAAATGTTCTACCTGTTGAATGTTTTCCCAACTATTTAGTTTCCCTTCATATTTGCTGACTTCCACACAGAGCTCGACAACTTCATGCCCACCATTATTCACCCAGCATTGAGTGGTGTCCAGTGCGTTGTTACCACAACAACCCCATCATGGCTTGGCAGTGAGACGCTCACTCGCTCTGCCACAGAGACGTAACCAGAAGAAGCCAAGAATCCAAACCCGGCACAGACAGCATGGCTCCGCAGCATAAACAGATAAATAGTGGAACATGCTGTGCTGCTGGTGAAAGGGCCTTGTCATGAGACTGACTCCTGAATCGGGGGAAACACACAGCCTCTGGCACCAGATGGAGTCCATTTCTCATTACATTCTATAGTTCTAAGATGACGTTGTCCACACCTGTGGAGATGGTGTATATAATATATTGACAAGTGTGTTTACGCGGATTCAGGTGCACATCGTAGTCACTGGGAATCTCTTTCCCTCCCACTTGGATTGCCTTGTGTCCTCCTTTGCTCTTTCTCTCTGTCCCCCTTTGAAAAGGGGCCCAACTTCAGTCTCATTAGCTTTATAAAGAGATGTGGAGAGGAGAGGAGAAAGAAGAGGGGAGGGGAAGACGGGAGAAGAAAAAAAAGGGCTGGGGGATTAGACCAGAAAGTGATGAATAGGGTAGTACACAGTGGACTGCACCACTTAGGCCCTAAACGGGGGTGTATAAATAGTAAGGCAACATTACAGAGCCAGATGTTGTTAAGTGTGAGAAACTGCAGTGAGGACTTTAAGAGAGAACTCACAAAGTCTCTCTCTGACATAAACAACGCCCCATGATCTTCATCTCACTGCAAATAAAACAATCCTCCAGGTCCAACTTCCAAGACGCTGGGAACCCACAATTTTTCCCCCTTGTCCCTGCCGGTTCCCATCTCCCTTCCCAGCATTTTACCCTCCGTCTCCGTGAAAGCAGCAAGTTTTAGGGTGAAAACAAGTGTGTGGACAGAAACAAGAAAACACATCTGACTTCAGTCACTGGGACTACGCAGGTTTCACTTTTACACGATCTCTAACGTTTGGTGTGAGTATGCACGTTTTAGGTGGTTTGTTTTGGAAAGTTGAGACATGAAAAAAATGTATTTTTTAAGAACTGAACTTATGATTTATGTAAAAACCTGAGAACAATGCTGGGTTAATCTGATTGATATCACCTGCAATAATATTATGTCATATTTCTCCTGCAGTCTAAGTAAGGTTAGTTATAGTTAATAACATATCAGCTTCACCAGGTCCACATGGTTTAAGGAAACACGTTGAGACTGGAGTATACAGTGTTTTTCAATGGTATTGTTTAATAAATGTGATACTGACATCTGAAAAACTATTACTGTTATATACCCTGTCAAAATACAGTCAGTGGAGAATATACAATCTCATAAAACATAAAACACCTGGAAAAGTAACTGCCTTTAAGAAATCACTGTAACACCTGCGCATTAAAGTGACCAAACCATAAAAATGAATAGGTGAGACCGAAAAAAAAAAAAGTTAGAAAAAAAGTGTTCATTGAGAATTAGCTGAGCAGTCAAATCTGGGGAGCAGCAATTGTGAGGTGATAAGACTTGGACAGTAGCTTCCAGCGAAGCTGCCAAGTGAAGGAGCCGCCTGCATAATCACCGGTATGTGTGCAGCCCGGGAAGGGAGTGTTAGGGTTTGAATGACTTCATGTGTGTATGCACTCGTAGGCACTGACTAATGAACTGACTCTCTAACGAGCCGTCCTGCTCCAGTGGCCTTTTCACAGCTTTCCTGGCATTTGGTCTTAAAAAATAATTTCACGTCCCACTGTGTTTCCTTTAAAGCGATAAGCCATGCTTTGTCTCGCCTGAATTAGAGACAATGACATTTACAAATGTTACTCTGCCGAAGATGAGGGCGTGCAGGATGAGGTTTGAGGGAGGGGCTAATTGGAGTCTGGGCTCGATGAGGTGGGTCCCCACAGTTTACAAGGGGCCACGTTAATAAAGTCAATTTGTGTTGCATTGAAGAAAGCCTGTCAAGCATCAACTGCTTTGTAAGCCTTGATTTAATGGCAACATAATTGCTGCAAATGTCAAACATTCAACGCATCTGCATGAGCAGACAGGCGTCTCTGGGAGCATCGGTGTGAGTCGTTCCTTTACACCAGTTTTCCACAAACTTTTTTAGCACCATAGACCAGACTGGAGACAATGTTCCCACAGAGAAGTTAGGGAAGCTCATGAACAAAGCAAGTGCTTCCATTAATATAAAATATAAAATATATTGGAGTGTAAGTTGGACTTTTTTTCATTTTTTGGTTGGGTTTGAAATTTATACATTAAAATATATGATTCACCTTTGTTTATTTCGCACTGGCAGCCATGAAAAGGCCATTCTAGGATTCTGTATCAATATCTGCCAGCTCTGTACCACTGAATGGTAATTTCATACTGACAGCCAGGGGGCAGTAGTGTGACATATAGTCCAGAGCAACATAAATGTTTTTTGGCTGGTGCGACTTATAGGCCAGAAAAATTTGCAATTTTAGTCTAACTGTGTATATTGGTACTGTCTTCTGTTATCATAACGATCAGCTTTTTTTAACATAATTTCTAATAGTCAGTTGGAGAGCTGGTTGAGAAAATTCTAGAGCAGATAGACGTGATTATATATTGAATAAATTCCCATGCAGACTAAAATAAAGAGAATAAAATGACAAATTCTACGTGGCCCACCACCTATGGATCAACGACCCAGTACTGGTCCCCAGCCCAGTGTTTGGGATCCGTATCTGAGTCTACTGAGACAAAGATCATTGAACTGAATCATATCTGTCTTGTCCTGATGTGTTCCCTGTGTTTTGTTTAATATTTTCTCAGGCTTGGAAACATGAACACCACAGAGCCAGGGGCCAACTTCTCCTCCAGCACTGAACACACCATTCCATCCAATCTGACGAGCACCAACGTCTCCTCCACTAATCCACAGCCTCCATCCTACTCTTCCGATATTCACGACCCAGAAATCACTATTATGGTGGTCCTGGGCTTATCGCTCCTGCTGGCAGCACTGGCAGCCTTCCTGGCCGTGTGTCGGCCGTCGAAACAGGATGAGGACTCTGAGGATTCAGGCTGCAGTCCAGGAGAGGGCTTGACCCGGAGACGGAGGCGAACAAGTGAACCCCAGCTCAAGGTGTGGAGGAGGCTGGGATCTTATCGCCGCTCATATAACCTGTCTTTCAGACGGCCGCAGCCCCGGAGATCACAGGAGCGGGAGAGCAAACGTACAACGCAGACCCCGACTGGACAGACGGCGAAGGTGGAACACCTCACGATGCCCTGTCTACTGGACTATGTGACAGAAATCTGATGAAAGAGGACAAGGTTGATGGTTGACGGACTCATCCCGAACATGTGACTCTTTGCTCATTTTTGTACTTTTGCAGAAATCTTATGTCTGGCAGGAACGAACGGAAATATTATCTTGCATTTGCTGTAACGTACAGTTATTTAGGGTTGATTAAGTTGGCTGAGGAGGTGGATAAAAGCCTGGTCGCTGGAAAAACATTGACCAGTAAAACCTTTAAACACTGCATATGAACATGGCCTGATTTGAATACTTATACTTTGCATCAGCAAAAAAAAAGCAGATATGTTTCAGACAGTAGTGTTTCAGTTGGACCGGTTTCAGTTTCAAACAGATTTAGAGACTTTTTTCAATCGTTTTTGTCACGGAAGATCCCACAGTTGAACTCTCATCCACAGGAGTAAAGACAAACTAACCTTTTTCAAGTGTGACATTAGACAATGTTCAGTTCTTGCTGTGTGTGAGATCAGTCTCTAGCTCTATGGTCTGTAAATGTTCAGTTAAAAATAAAGTCTTTGTTTTTTTTTGGAAACCGCACTCATGCACGTTACTCTCGTTGTTTACCTGGAGGATGCTGGTTCCTTGCGGCACACTCTCCAGTACGCTGGTCTCGTAGCTGTTTTGGAGAAAGATGGGTCTGTTGTCATTCACGTCCTGAACCTCGACCAACACGCTGGCGGTACCTGTTCGCCGGCTTCCTGCAGGACCGTTGTCTGAGAGCAGAAATGATAAAATTTGTAAGAAAGAAACATAGAAAAACTTAGAACATCTTGTCAAAAAGCACAACCCTCCCCCCCAAAAAGTTAAAAAAAAACTCAATGATTGCTAAAGTTAGAACATTTACTATTACTTTGCATTTGATCTTAATAAATTTTATTCACTCATTAGTTAATTACTAGTAAAAAATAGAGTAACATGAATCCTGGATTATTTTGTGTTGGAGACCAGTGGTTAGAACTAATCTACATACAATGGACAAAGTGTCACAAACCTGCCTGTGTAGATCTGCCTCTAAACTAAGTTACATTGTACTAATTTTAATGGACTTGTGTTTTCCAGGTAAACACAACGCATCCTTAATTTGTTCGTTTATCTGATTTGATTTTAGTGCCTCAGTAAACAACTGAATATATCCCTTCTTGTTTTTCCATCCTTAATAACATATTTTTTTGCATTGTGGTTTGTCTCCGTACAATATTTACATGTACAGCAGACTCGACCTTCCTATTTTCATACGTTGTTGTCTTCAGTGCTGCACTTAAACACAAGGGGCTCAGAGTTGATGGTTTCCAAAACAGGAAACCTCAATTTTTCTTTGTTGCTTCATAATGAGGAACAAAAGCAGTTGCGAAAAAAAGTTGAAAAAAAGGCTGCAGATGTGCATGCATCACTTCTGTTGTGTCAGTCTACATTACATTACTAAGACAGCGTCAGAAGTGACAGACAAAGGACGATTCTAGAAGACCAAAGACGAAGAAATGTCTAAAGTACCTATAGCTTCAACAGTAAGAGCGTACGATGCCTGGTTCTCTCTGTCCAGACCGACCACCGTGCGGACAATTCCATCTCTGAAGCCCACACTGAATTTACCGTCCTGGTTCCCGCCTAGAAGGTAAAAAAAAACAGACTTTTACAGCTAAAAATAATCATTTATTTAAAGCCCGCTCCCACAACTACATTGAAGGTTCAAGGATTTCATTCAGAATAAGGAAAATCACACACAGATAAATGAAAACTGACAAAGAAACAGAAACGCTGACATAGTCCCCGCCCCCTCCGTAATCATAAACATTCCAGCTGCCACACACGTGACGACTCCCACTGTGACCTCTGACCTGTGATGAAGTAGCTAAGTTCGGCGTTGAGGCCGGCGTCGTTGTCAGTGCAGCTGAGCCGCGTCACAACGGTGTCTCTGGGAACACTCTCCTTCAGGGAAACATTGTACAGGCTGGGGTTGAAGGTGGGTGTCTCATCATTTACATCCAGAACTGAGACGTGGACGGACACCCAGAGAGACAGACAGAAAGAGACGTGAGGACACACACGTAGATGTACGTGAGGACAAATATGGCCTTAGGAGGGCGCAGTAAGAAGACAGAGACGCCTTCATGACAGAAGTATCCTCTGTAATGTTTATTTGATGACATGTTAGAAGGAGATGCAACACATCTGTCCACAGTAACTGTCAGAAAGGCGGCTGGAGATCACGTCAGCAGCTGTCAAACCATTAAGGACTTCTCACCAGCAGGTGGTAGTGTCATTCCTACAAATATCTGAAACGTCAGTATGTGCTTTAATATCTGCAACACTAAAGCAACCGCTCACCTCCGTGAGAACCTCACAGACTTCTCCATAGTCGGGCCAATTTCAGAGGAATCAAAAGAGATTACGCATCATTACAGGGACGGACTCTCACCTGTGATCGTGAGGGTCGACGTGGACGTGCGGGGGAACTTTCCGGCATCGTAGGCTATTATCCTCAGATGGTATTGTCCAATCTGCTCACGGTCCAGGACTGCAGTGGAAGTGAGGACTCCGGTGGAGGTATTGAGGTGGAAGTCCAGGCGAGGCATGCCCATTTGTAAAGCCATTGTGATTAATCCATTCTTGTCCTCATCTGGGTCTTCTACCAGTACCTGGAGGAGACGGAGAGCATCACAACATGATCACATGATCAGGCAATTGACTCATCTAAGCTGCAATGAAAATATGACATTTGATGATCTTTTTCTCCTTCTGAATAAACCACTCTGTTGTTTTCTTCAATTTCTTGTTCATTTTAATGCCTGGTTCCACTAAAGGTGCATCTGTTTGGACAAATATAATGACAACTACAAAAAAGCTGAGTGGAGTTTAATTTCAGAGCTGATATCTAGTTTTACGCATCTTATTGTTTCGTGTTCAGTTGTACCAGGCATTAAGTTGAACAGGAAATTGAAGAAAACAATGATTTGATGACACCATTGAGAATATTAAGCACTATTTCCTAAGTGCTACTAATATTAATTCTTTTTTTCGTATTAATTTACCTTAAAAACTGATGATCCGATGCTTAGACCCTCTGGCACTTCAGCCACAAACGGCAGGTTGAGGAAAGTTGGGTCGTTGTCGTTGAGATCCAGCAGGTTGACATACACCGTGGTACTGGCAGACGCCCGCAGTGGAGGCGTACCAACTACAGAGGGCGACAGAGAGACGTACTCACATAAACACACGCACACAGAGCACGGTTAGAGGGCTTTATTAGGCTCAGTAAAAAAGTTTCATGATGAACATAAAACATAAGGAATGAGACACAGAGAAGACTTAATCACTGAGAGAACTGAGAGCTCTCATCTCAGAGTGATATCGTTCAATTTCCGCTTGTTTACCGATTCTGTAAGAGTTTGACGAGCGGGAGACAAATGACTTACGGCTTAGTTGGACACAGACGGACACTTAATCCCTGTATCCATCTACTCACGGTCAACGGCAGAAATGACGATGGTCCTCATGAGTGCTGCATCCCTGGCGTTGGTGCTCTCTCTGTCCAGTGTCACTCCACTGGTGCGAATCTTCCCCGTGTTGCTGTTGATGGTGTAAAATGGGTTTTGCGGACTGATGCTGTAGACCACCGTCCCATTCGGTCCCTCGTCGGGGTCCATTGCTGTCACCTTAGAAAAAGAAAAAGAATTTGATCAAGAAGCTTCCAAATATGGTGGGCTTTTTGGGAGATTCCTTCCAGTTCTGGTGTCCCAAACAAACACCATCACTGAGAAAGTTGCCAATTTTCTTTGACTTTGTGAGCAAAATGTGAAACAGGAAGCTTTAAAAGAAATCTTTAAGAAAACTCCCAGAAGAGAGCCTGGATAAAATGACTATATTGTCATTCTGTGTTAGGCGGTGAAGGGTGTCATTTTGCACTTTTGTTTGATGCGGTGCCATGGTATCGTTCCATGCCTTGAAAAAGGTTGAAAAATCACTTTTCTGGATGTTTGAGAGTTGGTGAACATAATGGTTGAAGGAAATATCAAAAATTGGTCGAATAAAAGGTTAGAAACATGTTTCCTGCCTAATGAGTCTAGTCTAAATTTATCGTCCTTTTTCTGCGGCACAGTTCATATGGCTGGGTCAGATTTTGGTGAAATTAAAGCATGAATCCACCCTGCCTTAGTATCAATAATTCAGACTGGTGCTGGTGGAGGTGCAATAGTGAGGGAACATTTTCTCACCACTCCTGGGAACCCTTTGACTAATTTGACTGTGTGGCACAGGTACCAACAGGAGAACAGGTTGCCAAGTCCAAAACATCTAGGTTCCTTCAGCTGGAGAATTTTTATATGACCTACAGTCAAAAGACTTTAATTCTCTATAAGAACACAGGAAAACTCATCATTGATGTTGATTTTTTTTTGCTGTTATGTGAAGCATAATATCATTTTCATGGACAAAAAAGATATTTTAAGTTATAGAAATAAAAGGTTTAATGCAAAGAACCTTCATCCCTTCTTCATGTTAAGGTATTTTATGCAGAACTGGCTTCTCCAGGGTCTCCAGACTTTGGTCTTCAGGTGGTGGCATGGTTAGACACATGAAGTCACTGACCAGACTGAATATTTATTGAAAAATAAACTAAAAATATTTCCCCTTCCCTAGATATTAGATGCAGGGTTGGTGCTAGGGTTTCTTGGGGCTCCTAGCAAGATATCCCTGGGGCCTCCACCCTATCAGTGACCGCAAGAGAAAAGCTTTGGCCCCCTAGTGGCTGGAGCCTGGGTTGCCCATCTTCATTTTCGGAAACATTGAATCCAATTCAATGTTCTATTATTATGTATTATTGTGTGTATTATTAACACATGAGAAATTAAATCAGAAATAAAACTCACATCAGTGGTATTTCCCTTTGTATGGTGCCTTTCCAGATCATTTAGTGTTTTAGTGTTTTTACAGACATACAACAACAAAAAATAAGTCTGTGCTATAACAAAGACCATGCATCACTAATACTCCAAATTCTGCCAGTATAAAGGGCTTCATACTGGTGGGCCAACTGTAGATGACGCTATAAGATCTTGTGGGCCAAATATAACTGCACTGCAGGCCAGATTTGGCCCCCAGGCCTGATTTTGACACCTGTGTGCTGGACCAATGGAGAAGCCGAGTTAAGACAACTGTGTCGCAAGTTCGCTGCCTCAGTGGTTTCACTTCCAAAATGGGATTTTACACATTGTTATTAATATCATTGTTTTTAATAGTAAAAATATTTTTTACTAACTGTGTTGTTGCAGGGTAAAACAAATAATTGAGAGAAACTAATCTAAATGGAGAAAATAGAGAATAAAATCTTTACACCGTGCAATCTCATGGACATTCTCTGTCAGCCGGATTACCAAGACTCACCATTTCTTCTTTTTCGTTTAGCCATAACTGGATCAACAAATGTAACAATATAAATGACAATGACATAAAACACACACTCTCCCAAACTGCTCTTCGTGCCTTAACTCAGTGGTCTACTATAAGAGAAATGGAAACGTCTCATTTTCAACACCGAGCGGCGCAGAGTGATGGATGTGCGAAGCTGCAAGCTGAAGTAAAACACTGGCTGATTCCTAAAGAGCTGATCAATAATTCAGCGCCCTGACTGAAAATGCTGAAAAGTGGTTAATTGGTCATTAGAGGAACAAAGGTTTTGAAGGTACTTAATTATTAAGGGGACATGGTAGGCAGGCATCTCACAGGGCCATCGATTAGCAACTGCACCGAGAAGTGGCTGATATACTGTAGGTGTGGAGAGATGAACTGATCAGTTGAGGGCAATTAAAGGATCCATCTCTGCCAAACTGGAAGTCCTCACTGGATGCAGGTGGAATGATGATGTTCAGGTGCGGACGTTCCACAGCGGAGTTGAGATGCTCTAAGGTCTGGACTCAGCTATCAGCCCATTCACTCACTCGCTGGACATCTTCAGGAGAACTCAGCAGGTGGCCTCTCCTCACCATGGTAACAAAGGCTGGTACAAGGTCTACAATGGAGCCAATTACTCCACTGTAAGCCTGGGTGGTCCCATTTACAGAAAAATGGTCATCGGGGGCAACAACATCTGTCTATGATGCACATACAGAATGCGCTGGGAACGGACTGGACTCAGAGGCACAGCAGTGCAGGAGAAGACGATGAAATGGAAGAAGAAGAAGAAGTAGGGACATTTTGCAGCAGTTGACTTGCGTATTTCACTTCTTTTTCTTCCCACCACTTCTCCGCAGCCTCCGCTCATTCTCTGTCTCGCTGCTCGAGAGTTTCCCTTCTTTTCTGCCCAGCAGCTGAATAATTAGCTTTGTGTATGACTGCGGGCTACATTTTAATTAGCAATCGGACTCCCTTAATTACGCTCACTGACGCTTCTTTAATTAATGGACAATCAGGCCTTAATTAACAACAGTGCATTGCCAAAGACACTGGCAGGACAGTGAGAAAGAGTTTGGTCATTATGGTGGATATTTGCTAAGATCTACACAGTTATGATACTTCCTTCATTATTAATGTCACACAGTGAACATGAATGTGTCATGGTTTTTTTTTTTTTTTTCGTCATTCCTGTACTGTTTCAGACTCTGCACGGCACTAAGAGCCAGAATGAAGTTTTCAAAGTCAAAGTAATCAAATTCAGACGTGGACTACAGGAGGGAACCACAGCAAGAAAGATTGAATAAAAATCACAGTTCTCTCCTCATCCCATCAACCTTTAAATCCAAAGCCAATTATTCCAGACAAACGTTCAATAATCAATTAGAGAAATCTTTCTCGAAGGAGAGGTGCACTCACTGATAGAACGTCAGTGTCTATCGGGCTCTTCTCCACCACGTTGGCATGATATGGCTCATCTTTCCACACGGGGGCGTTGTCATTGATGTCCAGGATAGTTATGTTGACCTAGAGGAAGAGAGAATTTCTATAATAAATCACAACAGATGATTTGCCTGTTTTCCGTAAAAGACTAATAATGTTCTGCAGCTCAGAGCAGTCATTTAATCTGCACTGAAGTTTATTAAAACACTTGTGCTGTGGAATGGTAATTAAAAGTCTCCAACAGGGCACAATTACAGATCTGTTAATCATCATATGTATTTATTGTGTGACTGACAGCTGCAGTGTCAGTAGGGGCTTTCAACCAAACAAAATCTGCTGTATATATCTTTTTTTAAATCAATTTGTTGAAGGCAAAACAAACAGCATTGCTCTATTTTTTCTTTGTCTGAAGTCTGTGTATTTCCTTATGTGCTCGACTTCTCCAGGTATTTCTCTTTTCCTCCACTGGGAAACAGATAGAATTAATTTTTATGTATGAGCAGATGTATTTGGTATTCTAGAGTTCTTTTCTTAATATACATTTGGAATTAATTCACGGGTTAATTTATTCCTATGTATGAATGTAGGTGTAAATGGTTATTTTTCCTTAAATGTCAATGGCTGCTGGGACTGACTCCAGCTATAGTGATGGTCATGGAAAACATTACGTGTTAAGGAATGAACAGATTGCAGTCTAATGTGACTAATTTAATGCATTATCAAAAAGGTCCTTGAGTTTGTTCGGAAAAAATGGAAGTTAAAGTAGACCATACATTGTACGTCAGCCCGATTATTTAACCAGTGACTAGTTTTTGGTTAATCCCTCATTTTGTACATGGTTTAAAATAAGCCCTTTTTCCATTTTTCATCAGTTCTCCAGGCTCTGACTTTAGAATTCAATTCATCCTTTTTAAGTAGATTGCTGTGTAACTATCAGTAATTTGTACCATTTATCAGGGGTGTTTGGATCCAGACTGTAATTAGGCGTTGAAAGGATTGATAGCAGACAGTGCAGGAGGTCATTACATGGACAGTAACTGCTAAATTGTTACCGTGGCGATGCCAGTTTTTTGCTGAGGGCCGACGCCTCCGTCTACAGCCCTCACTATCAGGATGTACTCTGACTTGTGCTCTCTGTCCAGCAGGGCGGTGGTAGTTATCTCTCCTGGGGAAGACATGGATTAACAAAACAAAACAAAGAAAATGACTCTGTTACCATGAACATTTTATCATAATCCTCAGTCTGTTGCGTCTGCTGGACCTACCTGACCGTGAGTTCAGACGGAACTGGGACGAGCCCTCCAGGGAGTAGATGAGTGAGGCCTGACCAAACTCACGAGAGGCGTCCAAATCGGTGGCATTCACGAGAATCACAGTCGCCCCTGGGAAAGACATAGAAAAAAAGAAATCGAGTTAAGAGATGAACCTGGTTAAATATGTCAGGTTTAAACCAGAGGTGAGACAGGAAAGAGACTGCCATAAAGAGGGACTTCACACAGCGAGTGTCTTCATCACTTTCCATGCACTTTTCAAGTGATTGCCCAACGGTGGGTGGGTTTATGGATGAGTGGATTATCAGAGTGTTTGGCACAGCTGACACTTGGCACAGGCCAGATCAATTCATAGACAGGAGGCTAGCCTTAGCCACAGGCCTAACTCTGTGCTCTGTCTCGGAACTCCAGACTCTGGTCCAAGCTCGTTTGAGCTTAGCTGAGAGAGAGAAAAAAAATAAATAGTACTCTAAAACCTCAGCCCTGGGCGCTGTTCCTCAGATATTTGCTCTTTCAAACAATGCAATCATCCAAAACTCACAGAAATGATCAACATCAGTCTGCTGTCGCTCAGAGTGAGGGCGACAGTGAGGGAAGGAAAGAAGAAAAGAAAAGAAAAGAAAGCAAAAAAAAAAAAAAGAGAACGGTCAAATATCCCAATTCCCTCTAGTGCCTTGAAACAAATCTATTGTGTGGGATAAAAGAGTCCTCTGAATGAATGCATAAAAATGATTATAGCTGCTCATGATTTTGCCTTGCATAGTCAATATTTTGCATCCCAGCTGAGTGTTTATGCAAAAAATAACAAAAAGGACAGTGAAAGCCGGAGGAAACAAATAAAAAACACAGTATATTCTACCCTTCTATGCATGCATGTGTATATATTGCATATATGTATGCAAACTATAAAAATAGAGGAATTATTTTAGCAAATATTAATAGGAAATGCGCATTAAAATATAAAAAAAATTGTGGATTGAAGTCCTTAGGTTTTGTGACTTACCAGCGTTAATGCTCTCAGGTATTTTGACGATGTAGGATGGCTTACTGAACTCTGGTGGGTTGTCATTTTCATCCTAAGAACAAGAATAATAATTGTAATTTATTAGACAAAACATAATCCAGTCGTTCTCACGGACTAAATCATAGTAAGAGATAAATTTATAACCTCAAACTGTGTTCTTTCAACCAATCAAACTCTGTATGCAATCTATATGTTGGACCCAAAATAACAATGTCCCTTTTCTTCAATTACTGCTGTGATTTTAGCATTGTGTACAACAAAATAGACAAAGTTTTCCAAACAAGAAAGTACAGTAATATACACATAAACATATATAAAATACAAACTGTGACTCCATACAGAATGTGAAACAATGCATTAAAGCAGTGTTGCCTAACCACAGACCGGTTAACTGTCTCTTACTATTTTCACGGACCGATCATTAAATTGTGGCAGATAAATACCATTTATTGAAATTAAATTTCAGGTGTTCTGAAATATTTTCCTACCTATAAAATCTTCCTACCCGAATTAACTGTGCATGGGCAGAACAAGAATTTCTCTCACAGCCTATAATTTTCTGCTACCAGTATAAAAAGTTAGACTCTTGTATCAATGTCTCTGCCTCATTTTGAGTTTATTGTTGTTGTCTTCACTGAGAAAATATTTCCTAATCAAATATAGTTGCATTATTGATGATGGAATCCTAGTCATTCTATTGGTCAGTTCTTTTGTTGATAAGTGGAAGTAATAGACAGATGGGGACAAAAGGAAACATTATTTCTCTGTGGCCCGACACCAATTCACCCACGGACCGGTACCGGTCCCCGGCCCAGTGGTTGGGGACCACTGTATTAAATCATGATTCTCACATGACTGACATCGGCAACAACCCATCTGAAAAACTCTTAGCTCTATCCTAATACAACACTTGTGCACTTGAACGTTGGAGTATTTCGTAGCCTCCCACTCGCTCAGTAAATTACATTTACATTTTAGAACAGTTACGTGACAATTTACAGAGAGGCACCCCGCTGTGAGAGCCGCTGAGAAATGTTAGCAGTTAAACAACAGTCACTGGTATGATTATCTTTGTGGAACCTTGGGCTTTTTGTTACACTGGTGCAGTGCACTATGTGTGTGTGATGCTGCAGGAAACTGATAAACCCCCGTGGTGGCAGTCATGACACTGCTGAGTGCAGAGAGAGCAGGGCACATAGACAGAGGGGAGAAGAACATCGCTGCACATTGTTCCCGCTTGGCTTTGAATCCAGGCATTCATCTTCCATTGTTTCACACAGGGATCTTCTCTTGTGTAGGACGAGTATAGATACATGAATTGCCACTGCTCATCAAAGAATATTCCTTCATGTGTGATCCCGCCTTCTCTGGTATTTCCTGTAAAACTAAACCACCTTCACCTGCTTATCCCCTACGGGGCCACGACGGCAGCTGTCTCCATGACTGCCACCCAAATCACACTGCACCACACAATACCTGCGGATAGTGAGCTCACTGCAAGCTAACTGCCGTAACTGGGATTCAAACTTAGGAGATGAATCCTGGAGTGGAGGCCTTTATAAAGTTACTGACACTCCACATAAATTGCAGATGACAGTATCAAATATAGAAATATGATTACTCAGGTTTTAATCAAAAATTGTACTGCCTGTAAAAGGTTATTTAGTTTGGACAAAATGTTTCTACCTTAATGTTTGTAAATGGAACAACACATTCAATCCATTTCTTTCTGTTTTCAATTTAAAATGTGAACGAATGATAAAATCTTTAGTTTAATCGACAACAATATATGTTACATGTTAAAATATATGCCTGCTATACATGAAGCCATGTAGCGAGTAATTTTAACAAGATGTCTTGTTCCTTATAAGTGCCTTATACCTTAGAACATTTGTAAACAAACGTCCCCTTTCAAATTAAAATAAATTATCATGCAATAATAATGCTGGTCTTAGACATATATTTAAGGTTAAAACACACAGATGTATTTGCTACATTCATTCATCTTCATCCACTTGGCCATTACTGGGTCGCAGGGACTGCAGTCTCCACAACTGCCACCCAAATCACACAGCACCATACATTGAGAGCCTTCCTGTGGATTCAAACCTGCTTCCTTTACCAGCTACAGCCTTTACTGTCAGTAAATGTACACATGGTACATAAACGCCTCACCTCAATTTCTCAATATGACACAATGACCAACAAAAGCCTTATCATGGTACCTTTCTGGTCCTAGGAGGTAAAAAAAAATGTACATTTTCAGAATATAAGATACAGCTGTAACCCACGCTGCTGAGTTCATTCAAATTAGCTTCACCGTTATAACAAGTTTCTTGGAGTAATTGTTTTTAAAAAGTTGTTACGCAGCCTCTTCAGCTAATTAAAGAATAATTAAGAAACAACTTTCTCAGCAAGTTACTGACAGTTTAATGTAAGGAGGGCATCATTTTGGGGTCTCTACTTCAGCAGATAAATAGTGTATAAATAGTTAACATTGAGACAATTAAACTGTGTTCATTTCTAGGAGGACATCTTTGGTTTGCCTGGTTTCTGAGACACTCCTCTGTCCAGACTAATGACTCTCAGTCCAGAATGTGTTACGTAGTTAAACCTATAGTGCAAAAAAAAAAAATCTTCAGAATTAAACATCTTAAATGTCTTGAAGGAACCAGAATACCGTATATAAATATGCAACTGTTTTTCCTTTTCATACAAAACAACAGTAAGGATGTTGTCTGTGGGTGTGTCTGCCTCTGCAACAGACGACCGTAAGTTCTCTCTGAAAAACCACCCAAGCTTGGACGTATAGAACAAAGAAAGACAATTACCCGGAAAAAAAAAAAGATGTCGGCAATAGGGAAACAAGTTGTCAAGGAGTGAGTCTGAGTGTTTGTGTGCCTTTCTGGAAACATCTCTTACATAATTGGAAATATCCTTAGGGTTCAAATGGGGACAACAGTGTGGGAATAACAGATGGGAATTTTCAGTAAAACCAAACTAATTTAGTGTCGGTAAAAGCAACAGTGACAGTTACGGTCCACAACAGACAGACTATGAGACTGAATAATAAAGGAGACTGTGCTTTTGTCAATGACAATTAGTCTATCTGAGTTTGTGTCATTTGCGTAATAATTACTGTTCTCTCACACTAAGGTTTGACACATTATTCTGATTTCAGGAGAAATAATGTCTCATCTCATGTCCACCCATAGCTTTAATGCAGTTTTTTTAATATGATTTTTTTTTTTTTAGAATTTTACAACCAGTTAAAACCAACTTTAAAATGTAAAGAAAAATAAATTAAGTGTGTAGATTTTATGTCTATGTTGTAGAGTTCCACTTACAATGACCTCCACTGTAACAGAGACACTGCTGTTGAGAGATGGATTCCCTCCATCTTTGACCAATACGGTCAAGTAGATCATTCCTCTGGGAACTTGCTCATAGTCCAGGGGTCTGTTCACTGAGATCACTGGAAGGAAGATGAATAAAACATGTCTCTGTCACTTCTTTAGGAAATCTGTGGATTGTGTCAAACGGTAACATTGAATAAACTCTAGTTTTCAACAGGTAATTATGTAAAATCTGCTCTCATACCTGCTTTTTAACAGGGCTAAATCAGCTACATGTCAGAATTCTCTTTACAGTAGATTAAAAACTACTGCAGTACATGTATTTTGAGCAATTAAAACTTTGTCAGAAAATATATATACATTTCTACACAGAAAAGTATAACATCTTTATTCCTTATGTTTTTACCTGCGTAGCCCTCCACCATCATGAGACTGAAGTAACTCCTGAATACTGAGGCAGCAGTGATGCTGTAGTTCAGCAGGTTGTTGGGAGGAGAGTCCTCATCTGTAGCCTACAGGCAGAAAAGCAGGAGTGAGATGAGATCTGTCAAGCATTGGGAAAAAGGCAAGGCTGGGGATTCACAAAACACGGATCACAAAGACACAGAGGAGAGAGAACAACTCGTTTATATTGGTTTATCAATTAAGGTCGATGTCAATACTTGAGAAGCACCAACTGATCTTATATAGACGTCAAAAGTCCGATCAGAACAGACAGTTCCTAAGATGTGTATAAGAGACAGCGACAAGCTAGCAGGTTGCCACTGAGGTGCTCTGAGCAGAGCACCATCCCAACCCGCATGAGTTCCAGTGAAGTCAGCACACATAGGAAGGCTCACAGTATGGAGCAGTGTGATTTGGGTAAGGGTTGTGGAGACTTCTGCCCCTGCGACTTGTTAATGAATTA